>JASUUG010000520.1:0-52189 GCA_030449905.1 Luvunga scandens | reverse complement strand
TGCAACCTTCCATGAACTAGTCATTGTTTTCAGTGATTTCTGCCCTTCTAAATATTGAAACTTAGTTCTTGGACTCTATAAACTTGTTAGGACATCTCGAACACTTCTGGAATGAAAAATATAATTGGTTTGAATTAAATCGAGATGAATTTCCTTGATCAAATTTTTTCACACTTGAATCCCTATTCTGCATTTGAAACCTGGCTCTGATGCCAATGCTGGATTTAATAATCATTTGACGTCACTGTTAGGCTTGTTTTTACATGCAGAACTCAAGATTATAATATAATAACTTTTAAGTGTGTCTTGGAATGATTTATTTGTGAAGTGTTCATGCCTTTATATCGTTAATAATTTAAACAGTTATATATTCAAAATCTGAACAAATAACTTCAATGATCCACTTGGAAGTTACATGTTCAAAGGATATATCCCTTGTAAGAGGTACATCCTTTAATTTCATTACGTGGCATATAAGATGTATCAACTTTGTGATACATCATGCAAAAATGCCCAATATGTTCTGCATGTGACCATTTAATAACATGTATATCAATAGTTAAATTGTATGATTTAATAGTATGTCTACATTGACTCTATTAAATCATACGGTTTTAATAGTTAGTTGAAATAAAAAAATGAGGAGCCTGCATGAGATATATATATCCGACGCTTTAATCAACTTAACAATCTCTCTAATTGAAAAATTGAAAAAAAAAAATATTATGTTACATTACACAAAAAATAATTCATGAAAAAAAACCCATATTTACTTGATTTTCTATCTTTACTATTTATATTCTCTATAGAAAAATATTTAAAAATTTATTACATTCACGGAATATAAAAGCAACATTAATAATAAAACTTGACAAACATTACACTAGATTGTGTAGGGCTTTAAGGATTGCAACCCTAAAAATATACGCTTAGCCTAGTACCAAAGTACCTACAATGCTGCTGCTGTGCCTTGATGAAGCGTGCTCATATTGTGCCATGTTACGCACTTTTGTCATGTCTCGTGCTTTGCCGCCACTCGTTGGACACCTTTATTCACAAACTTCACCTCTCACATGAGTGACATAATATTGTGCTCTACATGTGTTTCCATATATGTGTTCCAATCTAAAATCCTATATTTATTAAAATTCAAGAAAACTATTAACTCATATGATTTAATGATATAATGATATAATACTATTAAACTATATGGCTTAATGGCATTTCAGACTTTAATAAAAACTAAGATATGAGGTCAGATCAATATATATATATATATATATATATATAACATTACATGATGTTGATATCCACCAAATCAACGTAAAATCTAATACAAAAACAAACAAACAAAGAATACAGTCATTAGTGGCAATTCCATAAAATGAAGATCTTCAAGATACAAGTTCCATCAAATTAAGGCTTCTTAGTTTTGCAAATCCAACAGTTACTTTTTAACTGAATTAACTTTCAAAAGTTTTTCAGTGTTCACAAGATTATTTATAATTAAGAAAATTAAAAAAGATAAGAGGAGAAAAACACAAACAATTCATTTATATTCAAGTTCAATAACCAATAAAAAATTATGTAGTTAGTCATTAACGTACAACTTGCAAGCAAAATAAAATCGACAACTTCCATGCTAAATCAAATAAGACAATCAAATTCATTGACTGCGTTTGGAATATAATGATGTTTGGTGAAACCGCCAACTTCCATAACGAGTTAAAAAGACAAATCGCTGCTGGTGGTGATGGTAGTGGTGGTGCAGAACAAATCGCTTTTTTTGTCAACGGTGAGTTATGGTTCCGATGAACAAAGTCTCATTTAGGGTGATATTTGCATGATTTAGCAGATTTGGCAATAAAATTATCAAATGCAAATTTGACTTCAATAAACTGTCGTCTAAATTTGGATACGTTTTTAAAGGCCTAGACAAGGCCAAACTGAACCAACCCGACCCGACGATTGACCACCCTTAATTGCGAATCATTTAAATTTGTCACTCAATGGTGTGAATCAGTTCTATTTGGCGGTTTTGGGCCTAAGCCCAGAAGTTCTATCTAAATTATATGAATTTTGGCAAATTTAAGTTACGTGATTTGTAGATTCACCACTTCTTGCTGTTATTAGTGGTTACACCTGTCAATCTTTTAATCCATGGAAGAGCACTGCTCATAGACTAAAGATTTCTCAGACGAGGTTCCGTGTCATCATCAATGCAATCTTGGGATTTTCATTACTCCGTTTTCAAGCTTTATGTCAAACAAGCTTTCTCCCTCAGCCTTCATGAACTTGATTCCAGCTTCTTTAAGCTCAGTGGAGCAGCTTATGACCTCTCTATATTTTCTTTCTGCTGTCATTTTTATGTTTTTTCCTCTTTGTTAATGGTTAAGGGTGTTGAAATTCAATCCGATCTCAGCAATCAATGCGATCAAGTAAAAGTCAGTGGATTAAATGAATTGGATTGGATTGAAATTTTGAAAATCACTCCCGGTTAATTAGATCGGATATGGATTAGCTTTTTGTAAAATCCGTAAAAATCCGTGAATGCAGTAAAAAAAAATAGATATATATTGATGGGTGTCGAGCCCCAGCAAATATAAATCCTCTCTAACAAAATTATGTATAGTGATTGGCGGTGGGTAATGCTTAGAGGTAGTATTATTAAAAATCCTTTTTAAATAAAAATGTAAAATTGGGAGATTGTTGACAATAATAAAAATCAATTTAAATTAATAAGAATGTAAATTAAAGGTGTAATTCAAAATGGGAAAACTCTAGTTGAAGGAATTAATTGACTTTGATTCATAAATCATCGATATTATAAATCATTCTAACTTATGAATAGACCAGGATTATAATGCGGGGGCGAAACACTCTAATAGCAAATATCTTCTTAATTGTCGATAACTAAAGGTCACGACCATTTGGTTATTTCTAATCAATAGACAATCACAGATACGATCGTAGATTTAATCGATTGACAGCGCGAAAAATTAGAAAGCGTCACTAATTATGGCAGCGATGGTTGGTTTAAATTCTGATTGTTTATTCCCATAACTTAGCGTACTCATGTTATTTTGCAAATATCAAAATCTTGCATCGATGAATCTTTGATTGGCAATAGATTAAGCTAATAATTAAATAGTGGCCAATTATCTAATTAGCAAACATAATCATAACAATAATTTAGAATAAACAAATATCCAAAAAAGCAATAAAACAATTAAAAAAGCACAGAAAGATCTCACAATATTGGTGAATCAAAGCTTCATTAACCTTCAATAAGAAAAATGAGTTTAGTTCCTCATGGAGAAAAAGAGAAAACCTAAAAAAGATAAAAACAATTAATAATCCAATTCTAATTCTCATCTCCTAATCCTTCTTTATCTACTCTTTTTATAGTTTTCTTAAAAGGATAAAGATAAAAATATCTAAAATATTATCTCAAATTACAAGAGTAATAAAAGATAAAAACGTTAAAATAAAAACGTCAAGTTCGGTTGGCGACGCACTCCACGTCTTATCAACAAACTTCTTCTGAAATCGTATCCACGCGCCCACGCCTTATCAATAAACTTCTTCCGGAAATTACCGCCACGCGCCCACGCCTTATCAACAAACTTCTCGAAATTGAGAATTTCTCCCTAGAAGTCAATCGTCATCCTAAATATCATCTTGTAGGCTTAATTTAGCACTAATCAATAGAATTGCACCTACAAAAATAAAACACAAGTAAATCACAACTATTAAGTGCAAAACATTGATATTAAAGGGAGTAAACAATGCAAAACTAGTGTATGAAAGACACTATAACATATATATATATATATATATATATATATATATATATATATATATATAATTAAAAAAAAATTATAAATGTGACATTATTAATAAATAAGTAATTATGTGATAATTTTTACATATTTACATTAACACCGTAATATTAATATACGTTATCCATTATTAAAAAATAATATAAAATAAAAAAAATTGACTTTTTTTATGATGAAGCAATAGATGAGATTAAACATATTAAGACAAGTAAAATGTAAAGATTTAACTTTAATTTTATTTATTTATTATTATTTGACTTTATATTGTTATTCTATTTTAAAAATTGATATTTTTCTTGTCTTACACATACAGAGATTTTGAGAGATGATAAGAATATATTTAATGAAATTTAATAGCATTTGATGGGATGGTAAGGATAAATATTAATTAATTTTTTTATTAAATAAAAATTTTTATTTGTTATTTATTTCAATTATGTTTATTTTGTTTAGGTTAAAATACGAAACACAAATTGGAGGTGGACATTTTTCTTTTCAATGTGTTTTTTTTTAAACTTTAAATGTATTATTGTAGTTTTATTTAAACAATTAATTTCAAATGTTATATTTTAAAACTTTGAATGTATTATTGTAGCTCTATTTGAACAGTTAATCTTAGTGTGTTATATTTTGAAACTTTAAACATATTATTGTAGCTTTATTTGAACAATTAATCTCGGCATATTATATTTTAAAACTTTAAATGTATTTTTTTAGCTTTATTTAAACAATTAATTTATTTAAATTTTATTCAATTTTGAATTTAATTGGTAGTAAAATTATTTATATATTAGATTTATTTCATTAGTTCATGGATTGGAAGAACTAAAAATTTTTAATCCGTAAACTAATGAGCAAATGATGGATTAGATATGGATTAAGTCGAGATCCGCAAACGTATGATTGGATATGGATTGAAGTGAACCCGCATCCGATCCCATGAGATGTATGGATTGGATTTGGATTGAAGTTAATCAAGTGGATTGGATTAGTTGAAAAATTATAATTAAAATCGTAGATCAGATATAGATTGATGTCTAATCCGTAAAATCCGATTCGCGAACACCCCTATTGACCGGTGAAGGCTGCCAGTTATGGTGCATAAATTCCATCAGATATTTAGTTTTGGTGGGGTATTTAGAGTTACGTGCATAGCCTGCGCCAGGATGTGCATATTCGAAGAAATCATTCCATTTAAAATCTTTTGTTTCGTCAGCAGGCATCACAGTCATGGGAAAAAAAACTCACTAATTACAAATAAGGGAAGTTGATTTCCAATTACCAGCAAATCCTGTCAAAATACTAATTCATAATCTAAAGAAATCTTCAATTATTAGTTTCTAAAATATTGGTTGTGTCCAAAAATATTTAGTATATAGAAAATATCTAAGCACGTATAAAATATCTTCAATAATGCATGTGTATTATCTAAGCATCTAGAAATATTTAGATAAAAATTGTGATTAAAAATTATCGTAGAGAAAAAATCTAAATGTGTGGTCACCAAGTGTTTATGAGACCTATAGATGCATGGCATGTTCCCAATTCAAGCCATGAGGCTAAGAGCCAAAAAAAACTTCCACTTGTAAAATCTTTCCACTTCTCTTCGTCTTTAATCAAATAATCTTAATAAAAAATAATTTCCACTTTAATTATTCTAGCCCACTATCTTCCCCTGCTCCAACAAATCGCGGCGCAACCCCTTGATGATGCAATGCAGATTGGAAATGGGATCATCATTTTCTCTCAAATTTGACATTGTGTGCTTGCGCAATAGCTCAGTAATAAAGCATGCATGAAGCAGCCTCATTTCCACGAACTGGTCTTGTTTGAGACTGGCAGGTTCTCTATAGAATTTACGAGTTCTTTGTTCTAGTGCTCTCATTGTTGTGACATATCTTGTGACATTATTTTCCTCTTTTCTTTTGAGAAGCGTTTTAACAAAGCCGAATTTGCGCTCCTGCATTGCACCTAAGCGACTTTCGGTGGTCATTGGTACTTTCAGTCTGGGTAGCCTGCTCAAATGGCTTCCAATAAAGTCTGGCATGCAGCAGCTCTGGCCCAAACTGAGAATCCCTCCCTGAAATAAGTCAACAATTTAGTGTAAAAGAACAAACACGATGCTAACTTCAAATGATTTTTAATTTTTTTAGTGCAAATCATTTATAGCTGTGGACCAGAAAGAACAGACCCATGAATTAATATTTCAAAAACATTTATATTACGTGTTTAGATTAGAAATTTATAATTGAAACTCCCCCAAACATTAAAAATAAATAAATAAATAAAAATAAAGACATGCTTCCTATTATTATATATAAATGATACAAGAAAATGGCATTGCCAATTAACATTGTAAAATACGACTTTATGATATATATCAGAAAGGCTAATAATATCAGATGATGATGATCATCGTCATCAAACGTGAGATTCAAAAGTCCTTAAACTTTTCGTTTTCCCAGAAACCAAACAGAGCACAAACACTCTCATCAATAACACTCACAAACAACAAATAAATCAGATAGCATCAGCAATGAAACAACGCTGTATAGCTAACTCTTGAAAACAGAGTAGGTGAAGACGTGAATGAACGCGAAAGCAATAGTTGAATCCTTCTTGCAGGAATTACAGCTTTAATTTTTGTTTATTTATTTATTTCCTCTCTCTTGTATGTGAGAATGTACAGCCACTGTGTAAATAAGTTTATAAGCTTTATACTTTTGTTCGTGAAAATTACATGGCATGCTTATCTAATGTTTTAACAGTCAACCTCTACATCAGAAACGAAACGCTTCTACGTAATATTTATGTCAAGCCATGAAACTTGATTGTGCTTGCCGCTGTCACCTCGGTTGTCTTAAGAAGCGATCAGCAAATTCTTCAGCCATTTCTCCCAAAAAGCTTGTAAAAACACTAAACTTCCTACTCCAGTTTTAATATGAACTTGGGTTGGCCCCTTACTTTCTCACATTGACTGGAACTTACATGTTAAACACGAGTTTGGTTTGATGATTCCAATCATTGAACTTTAAAAAAATCTTAAATAATTGTATTGACACTGAAATTTTTCAAAATGATTCTCCTAGCTCCAAATTGTTTATTGAAATCCTTCCTGCTCTTATTTCTTAAAGCCTTTTTAAGCATCTCTGCGGAACAGAGGAAAATATTTTATTTGAACATAAATGGCAACAACCAGCTACTGCTGCTATTACAATAGGACTTCAGACCGCTATTTTACTTGATAACTTTTACAAAAGCTTAAATAAATTGAAAAGTTATATAGGAAATTTAAGAATTTTGCAGTCATTGACGGGTGGTGGATTCCTACTAGCAACAAATCATTTTGCAGTTTATGAATTTAAATGCTTTGGAGTGAGATCCTCTTCACACAAACTTTGCATAACACAGCCACTCACTACAGTCATCTTGATACGTCTCTCCACCACAACAATATATCACTACAACTGCTTCTATGCTCAATGGCTCTACCCTTGTTGATGATAAGAAAGAATCGCAAACAGGGCTTGCAGCAACGTTAGGAGAAGTAGGACAGCAGCAGCAAGAAATGAGATGATTTCCCAAGGAGTGTTGAAATAATTGTGCCTCAACTTGGCCTTCCATTTACTAACACGCTTATTGAATTGCAAGTTAACTTTGCCGAATACCTCACAGTGATAGACCTGCTAACCAAGTACAACACCATAACCAAGCTTGTTTATTAAGGTTGTAATCACTTCATCATCTCCTAACAAATTATCAATTATTCCACGACGACGGAGTAATTCAGCATCCTTTATAACAGTTGATGAGGCAGTCCAGGAATTTGACTTAATCTATTACATGCTTCAGACTCATGTCGTGGGAACACTGCTCATATGCTGAGATTCTGGAAAATAGATTCTATAGCATCATTAATTTCCAAGGTTGGGATCTACATTGCGCCATTTTCAAACTTAATATCAAACAAGTAGCCGTCCTTAAAGACCTCAACCTTCTAGAACTAGATTCCAGCCTCTTGGATCTCTGTGGCAGAACAAATGAAGCTCCAGCCGCTGTCGTTTGTACCATTATGAAGCTCTAATGCTTCAATTATTGCAGGTGAAGGACGCCAGCTATCGTGTATCAAATGGACTAGATGTTTGATTTTATTTATGGGATAATCTTTAACTTGAAAAACTTCATCTCTTCGACATCCTTTCCCCCGTAATATTCCATTGAAAAAATGCAAAATTTTTGAAAGAAAGCTTTCGTTTCCTTTGAAAATCAGTCATCTCTGTCATGCTAAACAACTTCCAAATAACAAGAAAAAGGAAGTTGATTCTCAAGTAAAATCAAATCTTGAGCTACGGAAGGCAACATCCAGCCTAGTTTAAAAATAGGGTCATTATCTTGCCCCAAAGCAGGGTCATTATGGCTTTTCCAATCCATGACCAACCCATACTTACGAATAACCTCCACAATAGAACAACCATCAAGAATCATCATTTTCACAAACTCATCTTGGTTTAAACTTATTGATCATTTGCAACAATTTCGAGCTCTTTGACGCCCATGCTTGGCACTGGAATGCCATTTGGGTTTGCTTCGGGCTGAGCTGGCCATTCCTAGGAGTCGCATACCGTGAGTGAGGACGTGCTCGCTGAATTGATGTTATGAAATTAACTTTTCATCATATTTTACATTGGAGTGTGCCATTCGCACTCTAATAATAATCATTAAATATACAAACTGCTCTAATTCTGACAATTAATATTAGATAGAATCATTTGTAAACTAAATATATTTCAATAAACAATAAAATAAATATTCACCTGCCCAAAAAAAATCCATGAATTATTTGTTGAGCATCCAACGGCAGCCCATACACAGATAAAATTAAAATTTAAAAAAATATGTGCAGGAACAAATTCAAATTAAGAGTACTCTTGGTTGAATATAAAGTGTACAAGATATATAACGCTTTTTTTTTCTCTTCAAAGGCCATCAGGTGGTCTTTATTGTGATAGTAAGGACCAATTGGTCCCACAATTGGTACCATTTTTGGTTCATAAGAATTTTCATTTATTTTACGAAGTCTATTACGCACTTGGAAAATGCCGAACTATTAGGATAAGAATTTTTTCTCCACCACCATCAAGTACCAAGTCAGCTGATTCACCAGCCATCACTTGCTCTAAGAAAATGCACAGGTTCCTCTGTTGATGCCAAGAAGTTAGATATTTAGGATTGTCTAGTTACCATTTTTCAAAAGGGCAAACTTCAATTCATCCCCACATAAAATGAGAATTTTCAATTTACTCTCTCAAAAGTGCGAACACTTTAATTTACCCTTCATTTTCATTTAGAAGACATTGCAAAGGGGGCACATTAATGATCATTTTTATTTTATTTTTAATTGATGTCTTCATACTTTTAATGGATAAATTAAAGATTGTCTTTAAGTGGGGGTAAATTGAAGTTTTACATTTTCTGAAATTTTTTTTAGAGGTGAATGCAGTGGTGAATTGGAGAGCCAAGAGCATAACAAAGCCAAGAAATAAATGAAAATAAATTAAAATTTGATGTTCAGGATCAGCCACAATTTTTAAGAAATCCAAATACGTAGGACTTAAAATTACACAGCACAGATTTAGGCTCTGAATTTCATATGATTTGGTCTTTTCAAGTATATATTAAAACGAGCCTATGTAAAATTCCTAGCTAGGGCCAATTAAATAGATATAAAATTCAAAGTTGATTTATAATTAATTAATTAATGCTTAGTTGAACGAACTTTAAACATAAATCAAGGGTTCTAGATTACATCATTGAATACAACAAAGGATAACAACTCATAGTATATTTTTGTGTTCATTTACTTTGGTAATTCACATCTTTATCCTGCATTATTCTCCTATTGTTCTTGCCCTAAACCTTCTAGAGGCTCTCGTATCAACCTCATTTGCAGCAAATTTTCAATTATGGCTTCCTCGCCAAAACCACTTCATTGGCGCATTCTGTCGAACACCTATGAACATATATCAAACACCTTGTTTTAACGAGTATTAAAGTTGTGTATGATCCAATAAGCATGTCAACCACAAATCTCAAATTGACATTTGTAATTTTATATCATTATTGAGACAGAGCCTGTCATTTCAGTTAAAAGTTTATTTACAACTGCTTCTATATTCAATGGCTTTGCGCTTGTTGATAATAAGAAAGAACTACAAACAGAGCTTGCACAAAGGTTAGCAGAAGTAGGAAAACCGCTGCAAGAAAGGAGATGATTGCCCATGGATTGTTGAAATAATTGTGCCTTAATTTGGCCATCCACTTATTACGACGCCTAGCGCAATGCAAATTCACTTTGTTGAAAACCTCATGGTAATAGAACCGCTCACCGAGTACAACACCATCACAAAGCTTTCTCAATAAGGTTGCAATCACTTCATCATCTCCTAACAAATTATCAATTATTCCACAACAACGGAGTAATGCAGCATCCTTTGTAGAGTTGATGAGGCAGTTCAGGAATTTGACATAATCTATTACATGCTTCAGATTTATGTCTTGGGAGCACTGCTCATATGTAATGAGATTCTGAAAAATAGTTTCTGTAGCATCATCAATTTCCAAGGCTGGGATCTTCATTACCCCATTTTCGAACTTAACATCGAACAAGGAATCATCCTTAGAGACCTCAACCTTCTGAAACTTGATTCCAGCCTCTTTGATCTCTGTGGCAGAACAAATGAAGCTCCGGTCACTATCATTTGTAACATTATGAACCTCATACGCTTTCATTCCTGTAAGCGAAGGAAGCCAGTTATCGTGCACCAAATGGACTAGATGTTTGATTTTATCCATGGGATAATCTTTAACTACATCATCGCTTCAACATCCTTTCCTGGCAATATTCCATTGAAAAAATGGAGAATTGTGACAAGAAACCTTGCATCCGTTTGATTATTAGGCATATCTGTCATGCTAAACAAATTCCAAATAACAAAAAATGGAAGTTGATTCTCAAGTAAAATCATATCTTGTGCCATGGAAGGTAACATCCAACCTAGTTTGAAAATAGGGTCATTATCTTGCTCCAAAGCAGGGTCATTACTTCTTCTCCTATCCATGACCCACCCAAACTTGCGAATAACCTCAACAATAAAACAACCATCAAGAATCATCATTTTCACAAACTCATCTTGGTTTAAACTTATGGATACTCCATAACAATTTCGCGTTCTCTCTTGCAATTCCCTCATGACCACGAAATAGTCTGACAAAGGTACTTCTGCTCTTCGCTCTAGAAGCTTTTGAAGATAGCTCATTTTGTACTTTTAAAAGTCCAATAATTGATGTTTACCACGATGGTAAGGACCAATTGATAGCAATGTTGGTACATAAGATTTTTCATTTACATTACGCAATACCTCAGGCACTCTGAAAATGCTAAACTGAGATGGTGTATTAGCTAGACAGCGAAGCTCTTCCTCAAGATCAAGTACTATATCAGTTGGATCACTTGCCATGATCTGCATTTAAGTAGATATAAAGACATAAATGTTGATTACTATATAAAACTTCACAAATGTTTGCATTTTTCACTAAATTAATTATGGATAATCAACAAATTTACAAGTACTTCAATTTTACAAAAAGGTTGTCATGAATGTCATTATGTCTGCTTTTAATAAATTCTGGGAAAAAAATTGTGATTGATAATAGTTCAATATCTAACCAGAGTTGTAGTGACAGTACTTGTACAACAAGGGGAGTGAAACAAATCATCAAGGAGTTAAAGCAAATCATCAGTTATAACACAATAATAATTGAATGACCATAATCATAAGCAAAACTAACTTTTATGCTTGTTTCAATTTCAATTTTTTTACATTCTTAGTAATACTTGATACAGGACTGAGCCAGATCACAGATCTTGAATCTCAAACGCTCGGCTAAAGAAATTAAGCAAAGTTCTTTAGGGTATACAATACAATTCACTATAAATCAATTCAATGTTAAAAGATTCTTTTTATTAAAACAATTTATTTATGATAACTTACGGATGCCTTTCGGGTTGCTAGCCGAGATACCAATCTTCCTAGTGCAATGATTTTTCCTTGGTTTTCTTTTGATGAAAGTAAAATGTTTGGTTTGGTTTGGTTTGCAGGTGCAAAAAGGCTCCAGTACCACAACTTTATTGGGAGCCGGCAACGTAGGTTGAAGTTGAACCTACAGGTTTTTGGTATTTCGAGTCAATGATTGTTGCTTCTTGGAAATTTTCTCCCAAAACCCAACTCTTTTCCTATCATCGGAGGGGATGAGAGTTCTACCAATATTCCTTGATTATTTGTGGCCAATTTTTTTGGTGTTAGAAACAGTAGAGAAAGGTTGAAACAGTGTTAGCAAAAGGGACAGGAGGACCACAATCTCTAGATACAACTTTTCCAATATCATGTTCCCCTTTGATTGATTTTCCTTCAGTAAAACCTTGCTTTTTTTTTTTACCCCTTTATTATATATTCTTTCTCATCTTTGATCTTACCATGTTTCGTTCATGGTCTGTGGAACGCGGCGCGTTTCCATTGGTCCTTGCTTTTACAGCTGCAAATCTTAACCATAAAAATTCTCAACTCCTTGGAAGTATCTTGGTGCATCGTCAAAAGAGAGAATCCTATTGAGCAAATAAAAGAAAGCTACACATGCTTAAATATTCTTTAATTATTTAACCTTTTTTAATCTAATGCTGCGTTTACTAAATTGGAATCGGAATGAGCTGAAATGGGAATGATTAGGAATGAGAATGGACTGGAATGAGAATAAGGAATGACAATCAAAATAAGTTATTTACTTGAATGTAGGAATCGAAATCGGAATGAAATTTGGATTAATTAATGTGTTTACTTTGTCTTGGAATCGGAATCAAAATGAATTAGATTGTAAAAAATTACAAAAAAATACTTAATGAATTATTGTTATAATCATTATTTTATATTTTAATTATAGTGATTATTTATTAAAAATTATTATTATTAGTAATTATTGTCAATAATAAATTGATATATTAATTAATTGTAAAATTAATTAAGTAATTATAATAATAATATACTGATTAATTGTAATAATTATATTATTAATTATTATTATTATTATAACA
Organism: Luvunga scandens; assembly: GCA_030449905.1. Taxonomy (NCBI): domain Eukaryota; kingdom Viridiplantae; phylum Streptophyta; class Magnoliopsida; order Sapindales; family Rutaceae; genus Luvunga; species Luvunga scandens. The sequence goes on along the minus strand of JASUUG010000520.1, from coordinate 39,202 downwards.
TATTAATTATTGTGATTATTTAGTCAAAATAATGTTTTTATTGATAGTTATTGTTAATAATGTATTAATATAATAATTAATAGTATTGTTATATTAATTATTTATTATTAATAATAAATGAATTAATTATAATAATAATAATATATTAATTATTGTGATTATTAAATCAAAAACTATAATTATTAATATATTATTGTTAATAATATATTTATATGTTAATTAATAGTAATAATTATATGAATTACTTGATGATAATATATGAATTAATTATAATAATTATAATAGTAATTATTATAATAGTAATTATTATAATAGTAAATTAATTAATTATAATAATAATAACATATTAATTATTGTGATTATTTATTCAAAAAATACAATTATTAACATATTATTGTTAATAATGTATTAATATAATAATTAATAGTAATTGTTATATCAATTATTTATTAGTAATAATAAATGAATTAATTATAATAATAGTAATATATTAATTATTGTGATTATATAATCAAAAACTATAATAATTAATATATTATTGTTAATAATATATTTATATGTTAATTTATAGTAATGATTATATGACTTACTTGATGATAATATAGGAATTAATTCTAATAATTAGACTAGTAATTATTATAATAGTAAATTAATTAATTATAATAATAATAACATATTAATTCTTGCGATTATTTATTCAAAAAATAAAATTATTAACATATTATTGTTAATAATGTATTAATATAATAATTAATAGTAATTGTTATATCAATTATTTATTAGTAATAATAAATGAATTAATTATAATAATAGTAATATATTAATTATTGTGATTATTTAATCAAAAACTATAATAATTAATATATTATTGTTAATAATATATTTATATGTTAATTAATAGTAATGATTATATGAATTACTTGATGATAATATATGAATTAATTATAATAATTATAATAGTAATTATTATAATAGTAAATTAATTAATTATAATAATAATAACATATTAATTCTTGCGATTATTTATTCAAAAATAAAATTATTAACATATTATTGTTAATAATGTATTAATATAATAATTAATAGTAATTGTTATATCAATTATTTATTATTAATAATAAATGAATTAATTATAATAATAGTAATATATTAATTAATGTGATTATTTAATCAAAAACTATAATTATTAATATATTATTGTTAATAATATATTTATGTATTAAATAATAGTAATAATTATATGAATATTATTATAATAGTAAATTAATTAATTATAATAATAATATATTAATTATTGTGATTATTTATTCAAAAATTATAATTATTGATAATTATTGTTAATAATGTATCAATATAATAATTAGTTATAATAATTATATTAATTAATTAACTATAATAATATTATATTAATTATAATAATATATTAATTATTGAGATTATTTATTCAAAAACTATAATTATTGATAAGTATTGTTAATAATGTATCAATATATTAATTAATTATAATAATATATTAATTAATTACAAACGAGGGCAAAGTGAGTATTTTTAATTTTGGGGAGGGGCAAAATGGAAATTCTAGGGAATGAGAGATTAATTCCCACCTCCCCCCATGGGAATCAATCTCTCATTCCTCATTCTCAAATAATGGTGGACCCCACGATTCTGATTCCGATTCCTACTCTATTTTTACAAAGTAAACGCCATCAATCATTCCAATTCCGGATTCCGATTCCCCAATCCGGGAAGTAAACACACCATAAGTTTAAAACTTCAGGTTATAGTCAATGGGAATGCTAATATAATATTAAAATGATAAATTCTCCACCAATGGCATACATGCATGTAATACAAAATTGCTAATAATGTAAGATTCCTTAAGTGCTAAGGAGAGTTTTGTAAAGGAAAAATAAGTATAATTTCAAAAAGAAAATAATAAAGTGATTTGAAAGGGGATTGTAGCGTTTCTATCTCATGAATGTATGATATTCTCCGCCAAAATTATGCGCTAATAATGTTATACTTGAACAAATTATATAAAAAAAACTAATATTTAGGAAAAATTTTCCTTCCATTCAAAAAAAAAAAATCATCTCAATCCTTCATAAAAATATGAAAACTATACATACATACATACATACATACATACATACATATACATATACATATATATATATACATATATGAACTTACATTGAAATTTTCTTACAAAAAGCAATCAATTAGTAAATTGAGAAAGAAGTGACTTCCAATATTTTAAAAATAAGTATTTTGAATAAAACCCATTTAATCATATTATATGTATTTATATGATCATCATATGGATTCATAGAAGACATAAATACAAAATATCTTATGATTAAATAAATTGAGTTCACGGTTCATAAATAGAGTTGGATCCTCTATTTATATTTAGACCGTAGTGAATTTGTTAAATAATTTATCTTAATCATCTATGAAATTGCTGATATAGTTTGAGTACATTGAACTAGATCACATATGAGATTTAATTTACCTTGAAATGACTCACAAACTTATTAAATCTCATATCTTCAAATTTTATTGCAATATCAATCTTGAGTTAATTATAGTTTCATGTTTCTGATTATCATTTCTTTTGAATTAACAATGGTGCGACATACATTTGTAATTTCCTAGTATCTTGGTGGGAGTAATTTATAAGCGGTGAGATTATATAATTTGTACAATACATCTTTTATCTTATGTTTACTTTCCTGGATTGGGGAATCGAAATCCGGAATTGAAATGATTGATGGCATTTACTTTGCAAAAAGGAGCGAAAATGGAATCGGAATTATAGAGCCACCATTATTTGGGAATGAGGAATAGGAGATTGATTCCCATAGGGGAGGTGAAATAAATCTCTCATTTCTTAGAATTTTCATTTTGCCCCCCTAAAATTAAAAATACCTACTTTGTCCTCATTTATAATTAATTAATATATTATTATAATTAATTAATAGATTGATACATTATTAACAATAATTATCAATAATTATAATTTTTGAATAAATAATCACAATAATAAATATATTTTTATTATTATAATTAGTATAATATTATTATAGTTAATTAATTAATATAATTATTATAACTAATTAATATATTATTATATTATTAACGATAACTATTAATAATTATACTTTTTGAATAAATAATAACAATAATTAATATGTTATTATTATTATTATTAAGTTACTATTATAATCATTATTAATATAATTATTATAATTAATTCATATATTATCATCAATTAATTGATATAATTATTACTATTAATTAATATATAAATATATTATTAACAATAATATATTAATAATTATAGTTTTTTATTAAATAATCACAATAATTAATATATTACTATTATTATAAATAATTATTTATTATTAATAATAATTAATTAATATAGCAATTACTCTAAATTATTATATTGATACATTATTAACAATAATATGTTAATAATTGTAGTTTTTGAATAAATAATCACTATAAGTAAAATATAAAATAATGATTATGACAATAATTAATTAATTACTTTTTAGTAATTTGTTACAATCTAATTCATTCCTATTCCGATTCCAATTCCGATTTCAAGACAAAGTAAACACTTTAATGGCAATCCAGCTCAATCTATTTTGGATTCCTATAGTTCAAGTAAACAACTTATCCTGATTCTCATTTTCTATTCTCATTCCAAATTTCATTCTCATTCTTTTTCTCATTCTCGATTCCAACTCATTCTCGATTCCAGGTTTAGTAAACCTAACATTAATGGATTGTCTTTATTTGATCATAGATATCTCTGGCTAGTGTACACATGGGTCTAGAACTGGCAAAATTTAACACGATCCGATTATCCGACACGAACACGACGAGAATAAATGGATATGCGTCATCGAATTTAACACGATTATTAAATAGGCCGGGTTTGAGTCGACACGATTTTTTTCCATGTCGGGTTAGGATTAAAGTTCTTGACCCATTTACGTTATCAATGACCCGATTATATTTTCTATTTTAAAATAATTTGTAGGTTCTTATCATCAAAATTCAAATGTTAGAGATAATTTTCTCTTTTATTTTTATTTTTTGAAAGGATGAATATAAAGACAGCATTTTATTTATAAAAATTTGTATACATTTAGAGCTTTAATAGTATTAATGTGTAATATATTAGTAAACATGTATATTTTATAATAGCTATATATAATATTATATATATATATATCTATCTATAAAATTAAAACTCCAATAGTGTAAATGTGTAATATTTTTGTACATATGTATATTTTATAATATCGATAAAATCTGTACGTGTGTATGAATAACAGAGTTTAAATGTTTGATGAAAATTTTATTTAATATATAGATATTAAGTGGGTTATTGGGTAACCCAATTATTTTTCCATGTCAGGTTTGAGTCGAATATTTTGACACGATTATTAAATGGGTCATGTTTTGGGTCGACCTAAATTTGACACAACACAAAGTCTAACCCGACATGAACACGACCCGATGACCCATTTTGCCACCTCTACATGTGTCAAAGATAATTAGTATGTTAAAAATGAACATTAGAGAAAATCAGTAAGTGTTAAGGAACAAGACATAATTAAATAACGATGTGGTACAAAAGATTATTTAGTAAAATTATCAATGTGGCATGCATTGAATTATTATTCGATAACACTATCCTAGATAGTATACAATTAAGGGTATTAATTCTAATTTATTAGTGGAGTAAATTTGGAGTTAAATAAACGAGCTAATTTAATTACAATCCTAATTGTTGTAGCCACTATTATAAATGCCCAATTGAACCTCGGGTTAGCTCACTTAATTGACTACACTACTATTAGATTGATAAGCAAGATACATAGATATTTAGATAAAACAAAGGCCAAATATGTTATTTGGTAAGAAACTTCATTTAATATACTTGTGTGTAATGATCTTGTGTTATTTCACATGGAAGGCCTCTATAACACCACTTTTGGCTTTATCTTATCTTTTAATATAAATAAAATCTTTTTTATGTAATAGAATTACAAAGAGCTAAATTAAAGAGCCCAGAGTTTCTACCAAAAGTATAAAATGCTTATTTTTTTCACAAAAGAATAAGGGAGCAAAAATATACATAACATAGAAAAAGAAAATATCCTCTTTAATTTTGAGGGAAAATGTTTTCTATTGCTAGTTGTTTTCAATAGTTATAAAAGTTCACACATGTCAAGTGTAGATCAAACTTGAGTCATATCTTAGAAGATGGTTGGTGATGGATTGTGATTTGGGAGTCTAAATTACTACTACAAAAAAGTAAAGGTACGATTTTTACATTATGGTAATTTTAAATGTTGCATTAGAATTGCGATCTAAATATTTCCACTCAAAATGATTTTTAACCAATAGATATTGTAAATACAATTTTTAACCAATAATTTTGATAAAATTAATAAAAATATTATATGTTTTTCATAATATAAGTATTAAACCTTAGATTTAGGTCTTATATTTTTGTTTCTATTTGAAGTTGCTGAAACTGAGGCTATTATTATAACTATTGTCAATATATTTGTTAAATTTATTTTATTATCTTATTGTTAGATTCTGATATTTTTTATTAAGAATAGGCCCCTCTAGATAAATTGTCTAGTTCTGTAACTGATTTAAACATCAGTCAATTATTTCAAAAATAATTAGTAGTTATGTCCATGCCATCATAACTCTATTTAGTCTTACAGTATTGCCAATTCAAATACTTCAAGAACAATTTTTTTATCAATATTTTCATGACTTGTGTGAAAAATTTTGCTCCAGATGTTAATTTTCAGTTTCAGAGTATTTAAAAAAGCATCAAGTAATTTTCATGTTCTTTTTTAAGATTTAAATGCATCTATTGCTCTAACAAAAATTGACCAAGAAGCTTCAGACATTTATATTACAATGGTGCAAATATGGATACAATTTTTTTTTTCTAATAATGTTTAATAAAATTCAAGAATTACTAGAAGAAGCAGACTACAGAGACAACTCAATACGGGTGGACTAAACTATTGAATTATAGAGGGGAAAAAAAAAGTGCACTAAATTCCAACCTAGATGGTAAAAGGAAGCAGGGGTGCATGGGTGATTCCAACAAGCAATCGGCTAAGTTATTAAACTGCAATCGACACAGTTAAAGTGCAATTCTGTTTCTGTTTCGGATTTACGACAGTGACGAGATTTTTTCATTTTATCTAGAAACAAAAAAAGTAATACGCAATTACGCATCCAGTTGATGTGGTCAAAAGTGGCGCCTTTCGATAATAGTCATAATAAAATATAATTAAAAAAATAAAAAGGGGTAGGAATATATGCTTCATTTTCCCTCTTACTCATCCCACTCACAATTCAATTTTGAGAGAGAGAAAGCAAAGAGTTGAGTGAGAGAAATAAAAGTTTTTAGTAAACTCTTGAGTAATTAATAAGTGAAAGATTAATAGTGTGTTTATTAATAAATAATTGGAATGGATTAAAATTGAAATGCATTGGAATTGTTTACTTATTAATTAGAATAAGGAATGAATTGTTTACTTTAAGAAATAAATTACTTATTTTAACTATAGGAATCAAAATCGAAATAAATTATATTTTTAATGATGTATTTATTTTATTTTTAAAATCAAAATTAATTGTTATAGATTGCTAAAAGACTGTTAATTTATTATTACCATTATTTTAATTATTTATTATATGATTTTGGATAGTGAGTTAAAATATTTTAATACTTATAATCTCCATTTCACTAATACGTTTTATCCTTTTGTTTTTGTCCTTGAATGTAGATTACTTTAGTTATGTGTTTGATTTACTTATCAATTTTTTAACATTTGAAGGATCAAGATTCTCACTTAATCTGATCATTTATTGAGTAAAAATTTAACTGTTGATTACTGGTTAATAATTAAAAAAATAAAAAAATTAAATCTTATCTATATATTATCATTAAAAAATACATGACATAAATATTTAAAAATTTAATAAAATTCATATCAAGAGGAAATCTTTTTCCACCATATTATACCCATAATATTTGTAAAACTAAATGTCATGCATGTTTTCAAAAAAATTATGTACTTTAAGTAATATGCACATCAAATACAATAGAACATAAAAAAATAATTTTTTTTTAATTATATGAGACTAATACTTATATTACAATTCATATTTATAAATGAGATAATTATTAAGATTAGAATTTACAAATTTTACAAAGTACAACTTAAATTTTTAACCATCTTTAATATTTAAGAGACGTTTATCGAAAAAATAAATTACCTTCACTTAAATTAAAAAAAAAAAAATTAAACTCTCACAATGGTGTGTTTAGACTCATGCCCTGACAAGCTCTAAGCACTCGAGTGGCTAAAAAATCCTTTCTTTTTAATGCCATAAAACATGTGTCTCATAATAACATCGTGAGAGTCAGTCAGAGCATTGAACATCGCACCCCATTCGATGAGTCACACCTAAGTTTCAAGAAACGGATTTATTTTTTTATAAAAACATATTTGGATCTCCTTTAAAATTAATTCTTTTTGGTAAGAAATTAGGACACACGACATTTAAGTTTTTTCAAGGGATAAGAGTTGATTTAATTTTTATTTTTCATTTTAAATATCAAAATAAACGTTTTTTTTTAACTAAGAAGTTAACTCTTAATTTCAATTTACGACTATTTTCGGTGTTTGAGGTATTGCAATTTTTTTCTCTTTTTCCAAACCTCAAAACGAAGACTTCACCAAATTAAAAGGGAAAAAATCAACAGATTACTTTTATGTTTTTTTTTCCATCTTTGGAAATTTAGATTCTCTGGTTTCACGTTTTCAGATTATTCCTCCCATATAGTATAATTTATCTAGGTTTTAAGTTACACTATACAAACTTTAAAAAAACACATTCTTTTGAAAATTAAAAGAAGGAAAGAAAATAAATTTATAAAATCAAAACTATAACTTCAACAAACTTTTATCGACATAGAATTAGTATCTATTATTTTTGAATTTAATCTAATAATTGTGATAATTATTTGAAAAAATAAGAAAATTTTTTATTAAAAAAAGGTACGACAAAGAAAAAGCATTATTGAGTGATGGATTTTAGAGTTTTTTTTTTAAAAGGAAAGCGGGGTAGGTAAGCTCAAATCAATTTTTATTTCTCCCCTCACCTCCAAAGTTTAAACCTGAGTTTACATAAGTAAAAAACGACAGATTACATTACCAACCAACTCGGTTACACAATTGGGGGCAGATTTTAGAATTAAGTGTATGTTAGTTTTAGATTTTTAGTTGGCAATAAAAACGTCAGTTTTGGTATGTAAAAAAGAAATAAAAAGTAAATCAAATCTTAGCTCTTGAAATATTTAAACATCATGCGTCATAATCTCTTACAAACATTAAAAACAAAAAACTAGATTAGGAAAAATTCGAATCCAATGTAGAGATAATAAAAGATTATATAGAAAAAAAAATAGACTAGGAAAGATCCAAATCCAATACTGAGACAATGACTGATTAGATAGCAAAATAGCAATGACTAGAAATTAACAAAAATTTCGAATCACACAGAAAAAACAAGAAAAAGGGGACGTGAACTTGAGTAGTAGCAGCAACTGCGTCAGTCGCTTCAGCTAGCATGGTTTGAGAATAGTATAAAATTACACAAATAAATAACACAACTGGTAAACAACTAGAATAAACAACTCTGAAACTTATCTCCTGTGGGAGACTTGATGATGAATATTCATTACCACTCTTTTGGTCATACCTTTTCAATAGTCGTGAAAAAGCTTAATTCTCAAGGCAAAATAGCTTCTTGATTCGGCCCCCCAGTGGAGAGGGAGGGATCCCCTGCACTGGATTTGATGGGCCGGGTTGACTTGGCCCATTGATATTAGCTGGAGGTGTTTGAATATCGGTTTTCTGACTTTGTGATTGGGAATACACTTCGGAGGGTTTGAACTTTTTCTCCATCATCTCTGACTTTTGTAAAAAGTGCCTAAATGATTTACAAGGAATTGGAATTGGAACCTTATGATTGATTGTGATTTCTTGCTTTGCTTCATGTGGATATACTTGAAATTGGACTTGATCATATTGGTTTGGCTTGTAAACAGAAGCGACATTAACAACTGCATCAGGGGTTCTTGTCCTGGGCTCTTCACTGAACTGGCTCCGTTTGTGCTTGCGCTTTGATTCTGATTGTTGCGACCGGCGTAATTGGCATTCGCTTTGTTGGTTTTGGTCAGGAGATTCATCCTTTGATTTTGGTGCATGAGTGGCTCGGATGCGTGTGGTTTCCGTTTGGGTTTCATCACGGTCTTTCCTAAAACTAGTACTACTCATGATCTGTTCTCAGCAAAATATTTGCTCAGTGTAAATGACTAGCTACCTACTTGACGTTTGCTATGTAAGCTACAAAATCCCTCAAAAACTTGATAGAGAAGCATATATATTCGTGATGAAACCTCCCAGGAATGACAATGAAGGTGGGGTGGAACTTCTTTTCTATTTCCGTGAAACTTCTTTTCCACCGAAATTGAAAGGATTCTGAATTACAATAATGAATTATTAGAATTCATCACAAAATACTCCATGGGTTGACTAGACTTGACTTCACATTCTGCACATGCATGGCCAATAAAACACAAATCTTTCTTACTTTGGGAAATTTCTTCGAAATGTTTCTACCACCGCAAACAGAGGAATGAATTTTTATATTAGCTTCAAGGCAGCGCTATTTTAATAGTGTGAACCAGTCCAATTTGTCGGTTTGGGCCTAAGCCCAGAAGTTCAATCCAAGTTGTATGAATTTTGGCAAATTTAGTATTCATTAGATTCCACCACTTGTTACACCTGTCAATATTTGATCTCTGTGGCAGAACAAAATGAAGCTCCAATCACTATTGTTTGTACCATTCTTCCCATATGCTTCGATCCGGAAGGAAAGCAGTTGTAGTGTACTAAATGGTCCAAATGTTTGTTTTCATTTATGGGATAAACATCAACTAGAGAAACACCATCTCTTCGAAATCCTTTCGCTGATACTATTCCATTGAAAAAACGCCATCACCGATTCACCATCATCCATCATCCAGAATAGATACTTAAAAAGGAATAGATACTTAGAAAGACTACTAATCACTGTCAAATCACTGTCATCCATCCATTTGCCATACTGATGCACCAATCTTATAAAAGCATAAAAGACTCTAAGATCAAACTTAAGATACTAGTGTAAGTGTTAGATACAATTCTTATATATATATATCTATCACACGTCATCTGTGATATAGAACATGTCTACCCATGAAAATGCACGTATTTATAACATATTATCGAATTTTATGATGACACTCGCCGATTATACTTTGGAAGAAAATAAAATATGTAAACCTACTATAAAGCTAATTTACGTACATAATCAAACGAAGCCAAAAAAAAAAAAATCTCCTTGACTCGCAAGCCGCAGCCTCCGAGAGTGAGCCATATGCATGGCACTAGATTGCCAATTTGGCTTGCTCCGGCCTGACTTGGGCCGTTATTAGGAGTCGTACATTATGAATTTGTGAGGACGTGCTTAATTAATTAATGCTACGAAATTAACTTTTCATTATATTTTACTTTAGAGTGCCAACTGCTCTAACAATCATTGAATGTACGAACCGATCTAATTCTTAATATTAGATTGAAGAGGTCCGCTGTCTGAATACAAATAACAGATCTAATGCAATTACCGTTATTAATTTTTTATTCTCGTAGACGTAACCGCCACCGAAAGCAATTGTAAAACAGGTAATTGTTAAAGGTAATTATCATTCGGCTACCCTCATTTTAACTAAATATCAAACTAATCAATTCGTTGCAGTGAAGAATATTAAAGGTAAATATCGTATAGCTATCCTAGTTTTAAGTAAATAACAAAATAATCAATTTAAATAATAAAACTATCAAATACCCCCTCAACTTTACATGAAAATATATTTAACAAATGAGATTTTTTTCCTCAAAATATGTGACTTCTTATTGATGAGAATATTATATAATATAAGTAAATAACTATAATTATAAATTATTAAATATTTTTATTCCGTACATTATAAATTTAATAACATTTTACATAAAAAGTTTTCATATTATTTTATTAATCGTTTGATAGAGAAATGTAATATGAATATCTAAACCCATATTAATCAAATTTATTTTTAAATATTTGGAAGAAATCAATCCATAATACATATATAGTATTCAAACCTCTACCCACTAATATGAGAATAGTTTTTGTTCAACTATTAGATAATTATCAAACAATTATCTTGTTAATTGTACTAAACATTATAATTAAAGATAAAATATTATTATTATTATTATTAATTTAATACTAGTGGCCAATGTTATTATATAATATGTATAGACAAATAGATGGTATCTCAATCTCTTATGCAAATTAATTCATACAAACTTATGTGAAATTAATTCATTCTTTTACACTACATTATTTTGATGGTTACATTTATTCACTATCATCGAGTTACAACATTTTTCCTAAATACTTATAATGAACACTTCTATACATTAAATGTAATGTTAATTTTTTTATCTATTGCTTTTAGTAGTATCGTAATTAATGATTTATAATATCAAATTTATTATTTATGTTGTTAGTAACCACTAATTAAAAAGAACTCAACTATTATACTTATTATCAATATTAGACGTTTGTTATTAGAATGTGTATATAGTCTATAATTTACATATATATCTTTTTGAACAATTATGCCCTATGACTATAGTGACATAAATTCACAATGGAATTACCATTGTAAAATAGATATTATTATTGTTTTATTAGTTAACACAGTAAGAACTTAATTTCCCCCCACATGGGATTCAAACCCTTAATCAGGTGCTACCCACAAGAATAATTACAATTTGAATACAACTAAATAATTTTGTATTTATTATATTTACCGTTATATATTTTAAGCATGACATAATTACAATTTTTTAGATAATAAAATCAAGTGTCATTGAAATATAGCAGTTAAAAAATAAGTAGCATTTATAATACAGATTATATAAATAAATATAATTATATTAAATTAATTTACTAAGACAAGTAAATTAAAATGAAATGAAAACTTTTTTGGCTGGCAAATTGCCGCTAAATGAAATATTGAAAAAAAAATTATTTTTTTAATTTGTAAAACTGAAAATTTTTAATTTTTTATTAAAAGTATAAATACTTGATGTTTTGGTTCATGAGAAACCCTAGCCGCTCTAACCAAAATTCTTCAATTCCCTCTCTTTCGTTCTCTTCTCTCAACTCTCGCTACCATATATATATAAAAAGCAATTTCTGATCTCTCGCCTGAGATTGCACCCATTTTCAGCTTTGAATCAACCTCCGCCGCCGATCTCGAGCTGCTAATTCTTTGACCAGGCTAGGCGAGGCCGTCCATACGATGCTAGCCGATTTCGAAGCTGCGATTCAAAAGGATACCTCGAAGACGCCGGTTCCCGGCGGCGGGGTCCACCCGTTAACTCGCTACGTAATGAATTACATCATTTTCCTCACCGACTATTCCGGCTCACTTGCCGATATAGACGCCGAGTGGCTGTTAACGATTACCAGCATAGATGCTGCACGTGTGGATAACACTCCCTGCTTCTTACGAACATTAGCAGTTTTTTCCTTCAATAGAGTAGCTGCAGTGCTATAAAAATCCCTCATTACATCAAAACTTGCACCAGTAAGTGGTTCTTTGACATCATTTTCTGTCTTGGGCTCTTGTTGTTGTGAACACAAAATATCCAACTCCTCTGATGCTCTTACACCAACAGGAAGGCAAATTCTTTATTATGTTATATATATATATATATAATCAGTGTTCATCGTTCTCGAATCTCCACTTATGTAATCGATTTGTCATGTCTCCACTCTTCAATTTCTATTTCAATATCCACGATCTGGTGGGCTTTTTTGTTTTTATTTTTTAAAAATATGAAAACTCTGGTGTCACTTTGCATAAAAAGTTTGATGTGGATTTCGGTGACCTTCAAGAAAAGGATGTGATTCTGGCCTTGATGAGGTTTGTTAAGTTATTTTCTTGGTGATTTAATTATTTGGGATCATGTGTTTGATAATCTAAGTCTTTTTTTTTTTGAAGGCTGCCAAGCATCTGTGCGATACAAGAAATTTTTGGCGAGTGTTCGTCTCAGTAACATGGGAGCTTAAGATTTGAAGACTATAAGGTTTCTCTATTTTGAGGCCTTTTCATTTTAATATTTAATTTGAACTGCTTTGGATGGTCTATATTATTTCTAATATGTTCTGTACTGTTCTGTTTTGTTTATAAAATCTCGTTTGGAAAAAAATTGGAATTTAACTACTGGTCCTTAGTATTATGTTTGTGATAAAAGTTATTGCTAGTGCGTAGGTACTTACACGGCGATGGATAATTTGGAAGTGATGCCAAATTAATTTGGCATGTCCGCTCGTCAATTTCTATTTCAATCTCTACCCCCAGTGCTTGAACTAGTAGCACTTTATTCCCTTGAACTTTGTATAATCTCTTGTGTCATTGTTTATGGATTGAGATATGGTTGTGATTATTTGTATCAGCTGTGATGATCTTGTTTTTTGGCTCCTTAATATTTCTTAAATTGTTATGCATTAATATTTCGTTTGCTTTGTGGTATGAATGTTGTGTTCAACTCCTCAGTTCAGTCACTTGCTGCAACCTCTCAAATTTTTTATTCTTTTTCCTTTTGTTTCTTTAGTTTCTATCTTTAATTTTTCATTTGGAGGATTTTGATCTGCTTGATATAGCTTTCTTTAATCACAGGAGTAAATAAAAATATGACATGAAACAATAATTCATAGTATGAATGGAAATGGTAGAATATTAGATATTGAACTTGTTATTTTAATTTGTTTATTTTTGTGGTTTTACTCTATCTTAGGAATAGTGAAGTATTCTACTCCAAATTTTAACTAACTCTGTTTGTCTAAAGGTTCAATTATATTTTAGTAATATTATTAATGGGAACTTCTATTAGTGTTTCAGCATGTGTAAAGAAGATTCAATTTAATTGAACATTTTTACCAATGTAATTGATTATCTTTTTTATTTTAGTTACAGGGGATATTTTAATGATCTGAAACTCGCATAGTCCTTAATGTTTCAGTTGAATTATACTTATTTGATTATTAGATTTAATTTTATTTTTTTAATTGTTTGTTGGATTTTGCTGCTTGTCTTAATTCCTTGGATTATAGTTGTAACATGTAATATGATTGAGTTGTTGTTTTAAAATAAAGAAACATCTACCTGTTATTTTATTTTAATGATCTAAACAATCTTATGGGATAAGCTAATTTGTTTTTTTTTTTTCATTTGTTCAAGATAAATCTTTATATTATATGTGTGATTAATTTTCTTAATTACTAATTAATAATTCATTGAATCAGGTCAGCTAAGGTGTTAAGGGCAGTATTTTATCTTTTCTTTTGAATCAAGGTACTTTGAGTTCATTTTTCTTTTAATTGAAGGCATTGGCTATATTGCATAAGTGAGTTTCTTGGTGAACTAATCCAATTTCTTGGGTATCCAGTTATTTTGGTTTCATATTTGTTCCCCTTTCCTCTCTTAAGGATTAAAAGTTACTTAGTTTTGAGAAGCACTTTGTAATTTCTTTTTCAAAAGAAGATTTTTTTTAATTAGTTTTGAGTTTTAATTTATGAACATAAAATTGGGTCTGTTAGAGTTAATTAGACTATTACTTAACCAATAATTATGTAATTTTTTTTTTCATTTTAGACATGATTGGGAAGGGTTGTGCTTTCATCATGGTAATTCTTTGTTGAGAAAGCTCCCAATAGCTATAGTACCTTATATTATTAGTTTCAATTATTAAAGTGACTCGCCAAAAGGGGTGGCGATTCATTTGGGAGATTTCTAATAGATCACTCAACAAGATTCGTTTGGGAGATTTTTATATATTTGAACTTATCTATAATTCTCAGATTATTTATTTCTTCATAAATTCTTGTTTATGAAGGCTTGGCTGTTGAGGTTTGTTTTATCAATAATGATGTGTTATTAAAAAAAANAGATTTTGAAGTTTTTTTTTTAAAATATATAGAATAAGCATGACCATGGATCTGAGGGCCTAAATTGTCTAGGAAGTGCCTCAGTTGGCCAAAGATTAGTAATTTAGCATCCATTTCTTTCCAACAAGGTGCTTTTAAGTTCAATTGTTTTATTTTACTTATTCTATGCTGACCATCGTAATCATTAAGGCCAAGCATAAACGTACAACTTACTAGAAATTTATTTAAAGTAGGAACACTGTAGAATTCAGATGAGGCTGGTTACTAATTTATGATATTGCAAAACTGAGATTTAACTTTAATCTGTATTTTAGTAAGAATGCAAGGATTTTATGGATCTAACTCTTCTTTCCTGAAATGTTACAAAGTGTTGTTGCAAATGTCTTTCACAATGTTGGTAATTTTGCTTTATTAACAAGAGCAAGATATGGATTCTTTCATTTGATTCTTTTGGGATTGATGTTCTATTATTCTGTTTATTGATCAGCTTCTTCTATTTCCACCATGAAAATATTATAGATAAACAATTTCATTAGTTGAGCTTTTAGGCTTGTGTAGATCCAATGGAGTTTGAATAAAGACTAGGATATTGTTTGTGCATTATAATTATGAGAGAATCTGAGATTAAATAAGCTTTCAATTTTGTTAATTATGAACTCGATTAATGTTTCCCAACTATTTTTTTAGGTTAAACATAAAAATGACATGAAATGATTGGATAATTTTCTTGTTGATTGTCTTAGCCGTGAGTGCTAATGACAATGTTATAAGGTATGATTTATTGTTTTTCTATATTTCAACACTACTGGAATGATAGGCTTTCTTATTAAAGCTTTGAAATTATATTTGTGGATTTGTGACTTTCATTAAATGATGAATTGATTTGTTCAATATTCATTTGGATTGTGCTCTTGTGCACATGTGTTGGTTTATATGGATTGAGATATGGTGTTGTTTATTTGGGTTAGCTGTGTGATGACTTTATTTTTGATTCCTTAATATTTTTGATTTGTTAAGCATGAACATTTTGTTTGGATCCACAAATGATACGTATGTTTAGAGTTAATTGAGGCACGTATTTAGTCACTTTGTTCTTACCTCTCCAATTTTTTATTCTTGAGTTCCTATATTTACTTTTTCAATTTTTTATTCTTGAGTTCATATATTTAGTTTTTCATTTTGAAGATTTTGATTTGCTTGCTACAGTGCTGTTCGATTGCAGGAGTAAATGAAAATGACATGAATCAATAATTTGTACCAAGAATGTAAATGCAGAAAAATAGAGATTGAACTCTTGTTATTTTTAATTTCAGTATTTTTTTTTGTTTTACTCTAATCTTAGGGATTGTGGATTATTCTACTCCTATTCTTTATATTATTTTCTTATGTCCAAATGTTCAATTATACTCTGGTGATTCTATTAGTGATTTGCCATTCATAAATGAAGATTCAGTGTAATTGAGTATTTTTACCAATGTGATTCATTTTTCTACAGTTATAGATGATATTTTTCTTGGTCTAAAGCCTGAATTTAGATTTTTTTTATTTGAAATAGAATTTTATTTTTCAAATTAGAAATTTTTTCAAAGGAAAATAAGAATAGGTCAATCTATGTGACTGTAATTCATAAATAATAATAATTGAAAGTGCTGATTGTTTATGTTAAATTTTGAATCAAATTTGTGACGTTTAATAAGTTTACGAAGATAGACGGCATAGCATTTAGAAATGATTTAACTCATGAAAATTTTGAGACTTGTTTTGTAAATGGAAAGTTATGTATACCACTTTTTGTTTTTATCAGAAGAATACGTAATTAAACAAGAATGATACAAGTTATAAATTAGAAAAAAAATGTTGTTAGCTAGTTATGATTATTTAAATGGTAAATGAGTGTAATTATAAGCAAAGGTCAAAAGCTCCAGAATACATGATCAAATTTATGATGAAATCTCTTGAAGTGATGAATTACGATTTTAAATGGAAAAAGCTGCAAGATATTTCAGCATCCTAAGTTTTGTAACTTACAAAAATTAATTGGGCAATCAAAATGTTAATAATATCGTGATAATCTAAAAGGGTACAAAAATAGCATACAACATATATACATTTATATTAATTTAACTATAAATCTCATGAAGCATGTTAGTAATAATAATAATAAGTATAGTAATATTAAAAATAAATACTAATAGTAGTAGTGATACAAATAAAATAATCATACTACTTATAATGATATGAATTTTGGTTGAAGTGAGGAGATATTAAAGAAAGTATTTTGCAAAGAAAATAGAGCATTATAAACTTTATACAAATTAAGTGTTTTAGATAAATTTTATTTTCATTTCATAATTCTCAAAAAAAAAAAAAAAAAAGGAAGATGTTTCAACATAAATAAATTAAATAAGCTTCAATTTTGTAAGTTAAAATACTTTTGTAACTTATACCATCATAACTTTAGAAGCCTAGCAAGTGCAATCACTCTTACATGTTATTTACATATTTACAGTTGGAGTTATAAAAAAGTAAATAAATTAAAAGCTCAAGAATACATACAATCAAGTTCAAAAAATCTTATAGAGCAATGAAGATATCAAAAAAAAAAAAAAAGGACTTAGATTATGGACCCAAAATATTGAAAATGATAAAGGGTTGCAATAAAATTTTTCAATATTATGTCGTAAATTGATATTTGTTAAAATAATAAGAGGTAAAACATAATTCACCTTATTGATTTTATTGTTATTTTAAAAAATGGTGGGAAAAAGAGTGGAAGAGCTCAATCTAAAAGTTGGAACAATTTGACAAAAATTTAATAAATTCTAATGAAAAGTAAGGATCTAAAAAATAAACTTTAAACATTTACTCAAAATGTTGGAATTCAATAAAAAAAAAACAAGCATAAATATAGAATGAAAATGAGTTGGGAAAAAGAGTTGAAAAGGTTAATTCAAAAATTGGAATAATTTCCAAAGAATTTGATAAATTCCAACAAGAAGTAGGAATCTTAAAAATATACTTGAAATATCCATCCAAGATACTGAAAATTCAATAAAAAGAAAAGGAATGGAAGAGATAAAATATTTTTATAACATATGTTGCCATAACTTTTCAAATTTTTTTTGGAAAAATAAAATTTTTGAAAAGCATAGCAATTGCATTCACTTACATATTATTTTTCATTTATTGTTGAAGTTTTGAAAAATTAAAGAAATTATTTTAAAAAGTAAAGAGAAAGATGGAAATAATTGCATAAATTGATTTCAAGGATAACTAAAAATAATCAATTAAAATGATAAAATGAGAATAATATGTGTAAAGGCTAAAAGTTCAAGTATATATGCAATCAAGTTTAAGAGATCTCACGAACAAATTAAAAAAAACTTAGACAATGGGCCCAAAATGTAGAAAATGATAAAGGGTTATAATAAAAAAATTTTAGTATTATGTGATAAATTGATATTTGTTAAAATAGGAAAGGGTCAAACATAATTCACCTTATTGATATTATTATTATTTTGAAAAAGTAATATTATTATTACTTAAAAAAAGGACCTGGAACATGTACATATAATGTTGGAATATAATGAAAATAATATGAACATAAAATCATTATAAGCTGTAAAAAAATAAGAGTGTGACAACTTAACCTAAAAGTGGGAATAACCTATTAAAAAGTTAAAAAATTATAATGGAAATCAAGAATTTTTATAGTAAACTTGGAATAGTACTCAAAATATTGAAATACACTTAAAAAAGTAGGAATATGTAATAAAAAATCATGGAAATAAAGAGGAATTGATTAACGAAAAGTAGGGATACCAAAAATAAACTTGAAATATCTACCTTTCAATACAAATAGTGGAAATGTAAAACCAAAAAATGGTGGGAAAAAAAATAAAAGAGTTTAACCCGAAAGTTTGAACAAGTTGACAAGAATTTGATAAATTCAAATGAAAAGTAGAGATCTAAAAACTAAACTTGAAACATTTATTTAAATGTTGGAATTCAATAAAACGAGTAGAAATATAGAACGAAAATGTGGTGGGAAAAAGAGTTGAAGAGATTGACTCAATAGTTGGAATAACTTATAAAGAATTTGATAAATTCTATAAAGAAGTAGGGGTCTTAAAATTAAACTTGAAATATTCATCTAAAATGTTGGAATTCAATAAAAAAAAGTAGAAATATAAAACCAAAAAACAGTCGTAACAATATTTCAAGAGCTTAACCTAAAAGTTGTAAATACCTATCAATAATCTGGTAAATTTTAACAGTAAACAGAGATCTAAAAAATAAACTTGAAACAACCAAGTAAAATATTAGAATTAAATAAAAATAGTAGGAATACGAACAAAAATGTGGTGGAAATCCAAAAGTTGAAACAACTTATAAAGAATTTGATAAATTTCAATGAGAAGTAGGGATATCAAAAATAAACTAGAAATATCCACCCAAAATATCAACATTTAGTAAAAAAAGTAGGAATATAAAACCATAAAATGGTGGTAATAATAGTTGAAGAACTTAACCCAACAGTTGTAAGCACCTACCAATAGTCTGATAATATCCAACTGCAAGTAGGGATTTAAAATGAACTTGAAATATTCATTTAAAATATTAGAATTTAATCAAAAGAGTAGGATTATTGAACCAAAAAATGGTGGGAACAAGAGTTACAGAGCTTAACTCATAAGTTGAAATAAATTATCAAACATTTGATAAATTTTAACGAGAAATAGGTATATAAAAATAAAACTTGATATACAAACTTGAAGTATCCACCTAATAAGTTGAAATTTCATGAAAAGAGTGGAAATATAAAACCAAAAAGTTGTGGGAATAAGAGTTAAAAAAATAACCTAAAACTTGAAATAATTTACTAAGAATTTAAAAACATCAACTCAAGAGTTGAGATCTAAAAGTAAACTTGATATATTAACCTACAATATTGGAATTTGATAAAAAAAATAGGAATATACAAAACAAAATTCGTGTATACTTCAAGTTGAAACAATATACAAGAAACTAGATAAAGTTTAACATATTGTAGATAAATGAAAATAAACTTCAAGTATCCACCTAAGAAGTTGAAATTTCATAAAAAGAGTGGAAATATGAAACCAAAAAGTTGTTGGAATTAGAGTTAAAAAAATTAACCCAAAACTTGAAATAATTGACTGCGAATTTAAAATTATCAACCCAGAGTTGAGATGAAAAAGTAAACTTGATATATTAACCTATAATATTGGAATTTGATAAAAACAATAGGAATATACAAAACAAAATTCGTCGATACTTCAAGTTGAAACAATATACAAGAAACTAGATAAAGTTTAACATATTATAGATAAATGAAAATAAACTTGAAGTATCCACCGAAGAAGTTGAAATTTCATAAAAATAGTGGAGATATGAAACCAAAAAGTTGTGGGAATGAGAGTTAAAAAAATTAACCGAGAACATGAAATAATGTACTGTGAATTTAAAATTATCAACCCAGAGTTGAGATCTAAAAGTAAACTTGATATATTAACCTACAATATTGGAATTTGATAAAAAAAATAGGAATATACAAAACAAAATTCGTGTATACTTCAAGTTGAAACAATATACAAGAAACTAGATAAAGTTTAACATATTGTAGATAAATGAAAATAAACTTCAAGTATCCACCTAAGAAGTTGAAATTTCATAAAAAGAGTGGAAATATGAAACCAAAAAGTTGTTGGAATTAGAGTTAAAAAAATTAACCCAAAACTTGAAATAATTGACTGCGAATTTAAAATTATCAACCCAGAGTTGAGATGAAAAAGTAAACTTGATATATTAACCTATAATATTGGAATTTGATAAAAACAATAGGAATATACAAAACAAAAATTAAATCGATACTTGAAGTTGAAACAATATACAAGAAACTAGATAAAGTTTAACATATTATAGATAAATGAAAATAAACTTGAAGTATCCACCGAAGAAGTTGAAATTTCATAAAAATAGTGGAGATATGAAACCAAAAGGTTGTGGGAATGAGAGTTAAAAAAATTAACCCAGAACTTGAAATAATGTACTGTGAATTTAAAATTATCAACCCAGAGTTGAGATCTAAAAGTAAACTTGATCTATTAACCTACAATATTGGAATTTGATAAAAAAAATAGGAATATACAAAACGAAATTCGTGTATACTTCAAGTTGAAACAATATACAAGAAACTAGATAAAGTTTAACATATTGTAGATAAATGAAAATAAACTTCAAGTATCCACCTAAGAAGTTGAAATTTCATAAAAAGAGTGGAAATATGAAACCAAAAAGTTGTGGGAATGAGAGTTAAAAAAATTAACCGAGAACATGAAATAATGTACTGTGAATTTAAAATTATCAACCCAGAGTTGAGATCTAAAAGTAAACTTGATATATTAACCTACAATATTGGAATTTGATAAAAAAAATAGGAATATACAAAACAAAATTCGTGTATACTTCAAGTTGAAACAATATACAAGAAACTAGATAAAGTTTAACATATTGTAGATAAATGAAAATAAACTTCAAGTATCCACCTAAGAAGTTGAAATTTCATAAAAAGAGTGGAAATATGAAACCAAAAAGTTGTTGGAATTAGAGTTAAAAAAATTAACCCAAAACTTGAAATAATTGAATGCGAATTTAAAATTATCAACCCAGAGTTGAGATGAAAAAGTAAACTTGATATATTAACCTATAATATTGGAATTTGATAAAAACAATAGGAATATACAAAACAAAATTCGTCGATACTTCAAGTTGAAACAATATACAAGAAACTAGATAAAGTTTAACATATTATAGATAAATGAAAATAAACTTGAAGTATCCACCGAAGAAGTTGAAATTTCATAAAAATAGTGGAGATATGAAACCAAAAGGTTGTGGGAATGAGAGTTAAAAAAAAAAATTAACCTTAACTTGAAATAATGTCTTCGTGAATTTAAAATTATCAACCCAGAGTTGAGATCTAAAAGTAAACTTGATCTATTAACCTACAATATTGGAATTTGATAAAAAAAATAGGAATATACAAAACGAAATTCGTGTATACTTCAAGTTGAAACAATATACAAGAAACTAGATAAAGTTTAACATATTGTAGATAAATGAAAATAAACTTCAAGTATCCACCTAAGAAGTTGAAATTTCATAAAAAGAGTGGAAATATGAAACCAAAAAGTTGTGGGAATGAGAGTTAAAAAAATTAACCGAGAACATGAAATAATGTACTGTGAATTTAAAATTATCAACCCAGAGTTGAGATCTAAAAGTAAACTTGATATATTAACCTACAATATTGGAATTTGATAAAAAAAATAGGAATATACAAAACAAAATTCGTGTATACTTCAAGTTGAAACAATATACAAGAAACTAGATAAAGTTTAACATATTGTAGATAAATGAAAATAAACTTCAAGTATCCACCTAAGAAGTTGAAATTTCATAAAAAGAGTGGAAATATGAAACCAAAAAGTTGTTGGAATTAGAGTTAAAAAAATTAACCCAAAACTTGAAATAATTGATCGCGAATTTAAAATTATCAACCCGAGTTGAGATGAAAAAGTAAACTTGATATATTAACCTATAATATTGGAATTTGATAAAAACAATAGGAATATACAAAACAAAATTAAATCGATACTTGAAGTTGAAACAATATACAAGAAACTAGATAAAGTTTAACATATTATAGATAAATGAAAATAAACTTTAAGTATCCACCTATGGAGTTGAAATTTCATAAAAATAGTGGAGATATGAAACCAAAAGGTTGTGGGAATGAGAGTTAAAAAAATTAACCTTAACTTGAAATAATGTCTTGTGAATTTAAAATTATCAACCCGAGTTGAGATCTAAAAGTAAACTTGATCTATTAACCTACAATATTGGAATTTGATAAAAAAATAGGAATATACAAAACGAAATTGTGTATACTTCAAGTTGAAACAATATACAAGAAACTAGATAAAGTTTAACATATTGTAGATAAATGAAAATAAACTTCAAGTATCCACCTAAGAAGTTGAAATTTCATAAAAAGAGTGGAAATATGAAACCAAAAAGTTGTGGGAATGAGAGTTAAAAAAATTAACCGAGAACATGAAATAATGTACTGTGAATTTAAAATTATCAACCCAGAGTTGAGATCTAAAAGTAAACTTGATATATTAACCTACAATATTGGAATTTGATAAAAAAAATAGGAATATACAAAACAAAATTCGTGTATACTTCAAGTTGAAACAATATACAAGAAACTAGATAAAGTTTAACATATTGTAGATAAATGAAAATAAACTTCAAGTATCCACCTATGGAGTTGAAATTTAATGAAAACAGTGGAAATATATTACCAATAATTGATGGGAAAAGAGATGAAATAACTTAGCAAAATATAGATAAATTATAACGAGGAATAGGAATTGAAAAGCTATACTTGAAACATGTATTATAGATATTGGAATGTAACAAAATAAATAGGGATATAACTTTTTATGATATACTTATATTATTTTATCATTTATTAAGTATTTATAAATTTAAAAATATTTTAATATTTTCCCTCATTTAATTACAATTTTTTCTTTTTTTCTCCTATTTTTTTTAATTTTCTCATCATAAAAATAAATATAAATATAATTTTCATAATATTAATCGGTTAAAAACCGGATATACCGGTTGGTGGATGCGGCTGTATGGCATACAGTGATGTATGGCAGGATGACTCTAGATTGAATCCGCTGTAAAGTATATATATTTTAACAAATATTCACACCTTTGGAGATTTAAAGTTAGCTATATAAACATACATATTTTCTTGAATTATTAACATTGAAACAAATATTCACCTGCAATTAAAATCCATGAATTATTTGTTGTGCATAAAACAACAGCCCATACACAGATAAAATTAAAATTTTAAAAATATATATATTTATAGAAGCAAATTCAAATTATGAGTACTCTTGGTTGAATATGATGTACAAGATATATAGGGTGTTTTATGCCCTTCAAAGGCCATTAGGTGATATTTATTGATGATGATAAAAAAAATCCAACTCAATTTATAATCCTATAGACTTAGTCCAAAATTTTTGGATTTAGTCTAAATTTAAGGATAAAAATTCATATTCGAACCTAAATATTAAGGTCCAATTAAATTTGAGTTAAGATTTGGGCCTGTTATGACCCAACCTGACCAATACTTTATAAAAAAAAAAAAAAAAATACTCACACACACGCAACACACGCATTGCACACTCATGCACACGGTACTTTATAAAAAAAAAAAACTCAGACACACGCATTGCACACTCATGCACACGGCACATCTCACACTCTTAAGACACAAACCTTAACACATCACACGTCACATGCTCAAGACTCAACATCACACGCTTGGCCTCTGGGGTCGTCGATTTGGACGCCATTATTAGTGACTTTGTTGTGTGAAGCGATGATCATCAACCCAATCAGGGATTGTGTCTTTAGTGAACTCAAAGCCGCCAATATTCTAAGATGGGTACTGTTGATTGGAGGATTACTGTGTCTACTTTGAACCTGGCTGTACTGTATGACAGCTTCACTCCTAAGAACAAAAAGTAAAAATATGAATGAAGTCTGAGATGAAAAGTGGCGTAATTTTGGAAATGGGCCGAGTAAGTGATGACGATGATGATGAAACTCACCTGGAGGTGGAGGGAAGTGAGAGGAGGATATGAAAATGAGATATTATTTTTCCTCGTTCATTATCATTTCTTCTTCGAGAATCAATTGCTACGCTTTGTCGTTTGTTTTGTTCGTTGTTTGTCTATTTGAGCGATTTGTGCCGCGTGGAGACTCCAAAAATTCATCATTTTTTAGAATACGCTTTTTGTAAACAAGGTAATATGAGGAAAAATGTGAAATTATCTAACTACGCTTCATAGTAACATTGATTTAAAATTTGGTCGGGCTTGGCTGCTCCTGACCAAGCCCGACCCGAAATTCAAATGATTGAGTTCTTTTAGGGCTTGAGCTCTATATTTTTGTCCAATTGGCACCATTGTCATCCTCAATCTTTATTGTGATAGTAAGGACCAATTGGTACCATTTTTTGTTCATAAGAATTTTCATTTATTTTCCATAATTTATTATGCGCTAGTGAAATGCCAAACTATGGAGGTGTAGGCACATAGACTACGAATTTTTTCTCCAACTTGATCAAGTACCAGGTCAATTGGTTCACAAGCCATCACTTGCTCGCTGTTGATGCCAAGAAGTAAGATATTTAGGATTATCAAGTTACCATTTTTCAAAAGGAAAACTTCAATTCATCCCACCACATAGAATGAGAATTTTCAATTTACTCTCTCAAAAGTGTGAAAACTTCAATTTACCAGTCATTTTTATTTGGAAGACAATTACAAAAGGAGGCACATTATTTTTTTAATTTTCTCAAAAAGTAAGCAGGAGTAATTTGATATTTTCACACTTTTAGTGATTAAATTAAAGATTACCTCAAAGTAGGGGGTAAATTGAAGTTTTACCCCTTTTTGAATCTTATCCAGAGTTGAATGATGGTGGTAAATTAGAGAGCTAAGTGCATAACAAGTCAAGAAAGAAATGAAAATATATTAAATTTTGATGTAGAGGATTGGCCACAATTTTTTAAGGAACCAAAAGACTTTGAGACTTAAAATTACACAATACAAATCTAAGCACTTGATCTTTTCTAAAATATAAATTTAAACGAGAGCCAGGGTAAAATTCCTAGTTAGGGCCAATCAAATAGATATCTAATTCAAAGCTAATTTATTATTAATTAATTAATGCTTCGCTGAACTTTTTTTTTTTTGGAATAATGCTTCGTTGAACTTACTTTAACATAAATCAAGGGGCCTAGATTACATCATTGAATACAACAACGGATGACAAAACTCATTGTCTATTTTTGTGTTTTTTCCTTTGGTGAGTTACATCCTTATCTTGCATTATTCTCGATTGTTCTTGCCCAAACCTTCTCGAGGCTCTCCTACCAATCTCATTTGCAGCAAATTTTTAATTATGGCTTCCCCGTCAAAACCACTTCATTGGGCTTTCTGTCGAACAATGACGAACATATATCAAACACCCAGTGTATGACACAATAAGCATGGCAACCACAAATCTAAAATTGAAATTGATAAGTTTCTATCATTAGTGAAACAGAGCCTGTTATTTATTTAAAAATTTGTTTATAACTGCTTCTATATTCAATGGCTTTGCGCTTGTTGATAATAAGAAAGAACTGCAAACAGAGCTTGCAGCAACGATAGGAGAAGTAGGAAAAGAGCAGCAAGAACGGAGATGATTGCCCATGGAGTGTTGAAATAATCGTGCCTCAACTTGGCCATCCACTTATTGCGACGCCTACTGCAATGGAAATTCGCATTGTTGAAAACGTCCCGGTAATAAAACTTCTCATCGAGTACAACGCCATCACAAAGCTTGTTCAATAAGGGTGCAATCACTTCGTCATCTCCTAACAAATTATCAATTATTCCACTACGGCGTAGTAATTCGGCATCCTTTGAAGAGTTGATGAGGCAGTTCAGGAATTCGACATAATCTACTACATGCTTCAGATTTATGTCTTGAGAACACTGCTCGTATGCAATGAGATTCTGTAAAATAGTTTCTGTAACATCACTAATTTCCAAGGGTGGCATCTTCATTACCCCATTTTCGAACTTTACATCGAACAAGGAATCGTCCTTAAGGACCTCAACCTTCCGGAACTGGATTCCAGCCTCTTGAATCTCTGTGGCAGAACCAATGAAGCCCCAGTAACTATTATTTGTGCCATTATTCAAATATGCTTCAATTCCTGCGGATGAAGGAAGCCAATTTTCGTGTATTAAATCGACCAAATGTTTTATTTCATTTATGGGATAAACATCAACGTGATAAACAATATCTCTTCGACAACCTTTCCCTGGTAATATGCCATTGAAAAAACGCAGGATCATGACAAGAAAGCTTTCATTCCTTGGATCATTAGGCATCTCAGTCATGACAAACAACTTCCAAATAACAAAAAATGGAAGTTGATTCTCAAGTAAAATCATATCTCGTGCTATGGCAGGTAACATCCAACGCAGTTTGAAAGTTGGGTCATCATCTCCTCTCAAATGTTTCAACCTAAACTTACGAATAACCTCGACAATAAAGCAACCATCGAGAAGCATCATTTGAACAAACTCATCTCTGTTTAAACTTATGGGACCTCCATAGCAATTTCGAGCTCTTTCCTCCAATGCCCTCATGGCCATGACATAGTCCGACAAAGGTATACTCGTACGCTCTAGAAGGTTTTTAAGATAGATCGTTTTGTGCTCTTCAAAGGCCAATAATTGTTCTTTACCGTGATGATAAGGACCCATTGCTAGCATATCTGGTTCATAAGCCTTTTCATTTAACTTACGCAGTACATCAGGCACCTTGAAAATGTTGGACTGATCAGATGGTGTAGCAGTTAGACGACGAAGCTTTTCCCCAACAAGATCAAGCACTATGTCACCTAGTTCACTTGCCATGACTTGATCTGCATTAAGTCATAATATCAAGCACTGTAAAATTTCAAGAACGTTGAAATCTGCATTTCCATAAATTATTGACATCCACAGAAAACACAAGTCCTTAAATTTTTCAAAAACGTTACCATGAATGTCAAGAATTATGTCTGAATTTCAAAAATTCCTGTGTACTAGCTAACAACTAGTGATTGATAATAGTTTCAACATCTAAGAATTATAGTTACCGCACTACTCGTACAACAAGAGGGAATGAAACAAAATCAACAAAAATAACCGACTAATCGAATGACCATAAACAACTCAAAAAGTTACAAGTTTTTTTTTTTGCAATTTCAATTCTTTATATCCTTAGTAATAATTCCCACAGCAATGAGCCAGATCATGGATCTCGCCTCTCACACGGCTAAAGAAACTAAGCAAAATTCATACAAAGTCGATTAATGCTTCAGAGTTATACGATACATTATTCTAAACAATTTTGTGATAACTTACTCGCTTGAAGGCTACCGTTCCTATTGCTTGAGGAGATCGCAATCTTACCAGTGCAATGATTCTTGGTTCACGAGATCCTAATCTTACCATAGCAACGAATTCGATCCTTTGCTTTCTTTTGATGAAACAAACTAAAATGTTTACTAATAATACAAAGGAGCCTGCATTTGGATGTGGGCTCCAATCCTATAACTTTATTCGAAATGTTTCATTGTTTCTCACTCTTTTTTTTTTTTTTCTAATATTACAAATGATCTAACAAATTTTGGGTAATGACATTCAGATATATTACAAATGACGCAACAAATTTTGGGTAATGATATTCAGCTAATTCTTGAGTGGAGCATTGCCTTTTAGATTAGTTTTCCTTTTCTCATCTTATTGCCTGGTTATTGAAGTGGAGTATTAAGAACATGCTAATAAATAAATCAATTGAAAAATTATGGGATCCGATGAGAATCGTTGTAGCCGAGCCCCGTCGGATTAATTAGAGAAAAACGGTGTCAAACTCAGTCTGAATTGTGAACCTGAAGCTAAACCTGAACCAGTCCAAATGTATAGTACATGTAGTTTTGAGTTCAAGTAGATTCGGCATGTACTTAAAAAACATGCTTAAAGCGCTAAATCAATTTAAAAATTAACTTGCATCATACTGTGGTTATGTTAATTAAAATTCCAGTTATACTTTGGATGCATTTGGGGCAGCTGCGCTGTCTCCACCCGTATATTTTCAAGAAAATTGTTACAAACACTGAAATAGAACAACATTTCCAACAAGACGACAGCAACAACATTTAAAGTCGTATTCGAGCCAACGATCTTTTTTCTTTAAGCCCCCAATGACATCCATGTGATGACTAGATTCGAACCTGGCTCTTTTCTTTATTTCCTATCCAAAAGCTTTAACCACTGAACTATTTGTCGCCCACAGTTAGTTTTTAGATAATAGCATTTTAAGAGCATAAAACAGAAAAGCTAGGCCCACGGTATAATGTAGCATTTGAAAATTTGAAATAACGTGAACGAACTACGAGAGAATAGACTACGTGGCTGGAGTGGCTGTCGGTGGCACCGCTACAGGCGGGGCATTAGAACTTAAAATTAGAATAATCAATTCTAAAGAAAATTAGTAAAGTGTTTAGTAAATTTTATTTTAAAAATATTGTTTTTTAAAATTAGTTATACATATTTGACAAATTTTATATATTTCGTAAATTTTAGAGATAGAATATGGTGGGGTGGTGGTGGGGAGGAGGTCTACCCCATTCTTCACCTCATTAAAAATTTTACCTCCATTCCCCACCCTATTTTTTAATAAATTTAGTAAAGTTGGGATGGAGAACCCCCACATAGAAAATGATTTTATCCTTACTCCATTCCTCATTTATTTATTTATAGTAGTAGATATGTATTTATGATTTCAATAAATTAAAAAGAAAGACTTAAATAAAATCATTACTATATTATAAAAGTATTTAAATTATTTTAAAATTTTCAAAATGTTTGAAAAAATATCTTAAAATGATATCAAAATTAAAAATATTTGGAGCGAAAAGTATTTTAAGAGAGTAAATAAAACACAACAATATTTTAAGGTTGAATAAAAATTATTTTGTAGGTTTTTTTTAGTTATACCCCATTTATATGAAGTAAAATTAAACAAAAATTTATTAATTAACATTATAATTGATAAAACAAAAATATTAAATTAAAATTAGAAAAAAATATTTATATATAATGGGGATTGGAGTGGGGGTTGGGATGAAGAGTACAAAACCAAAAGTCTTCCCATTGAGATTTGAGGATTATTTTTCTCTAATTCCTAAAAAATTATTTAAAATTCACCCCATTTGGGTGGAGCCCTATGGGACCCAAAACCCATGGAAGATTTTATTATCCCTAACAAATATTTTTATTAAAATATTAAATTACTATTCTTCTTGCTAAAGTATTTATTTATTTCAATAATACAAATAAGATGAACTTAATGTTCAACGAAATCACGTATAAAAAAAATTCAACAAAATTACTTGCACAGCTATAAACGCGTGTATATAGTTTCTTTATTGTGTATTCGAAATAACTGGTGACTGAAGCAAAATTATATTTATACTTCATTAATGTCATTTCTTTTACTAAATAACAAGATATTAAGATTAAGGTTTAATCCTCAAACTTAATCAATTTTGAGGCCCCCGTCAACAATCCCAATCGGATCTGTCTACACTTTGTATGACTTGGCAAATCTTTTTTATATTCAAACTTATAAAACTGATCACAACATACAGAAAAAAAAAAAAAAAGAGAATTTTGTGATAACTTACTGGTTTTAAGGCTACCGTTCCTAATGCAATCTTACCATTGCAAAGAATCTTGCTTTACGAGATCCCAATCTTATTACCATTGTAAGGAACCCGATCTTTGTTTTCTTTTGATGAAATAAAGTAAAATGTTTACTAATAATACGATGGAGACTGCATGTGAAAAAAGGTTATGACTCACCAAAGAAAATAAATTAAATTTGGACTGTAAGTGTTTATGGCCATCTCGCACTCATCTTGAAATCCGATGATAAAGTCAACAATTTGCAGCCCACAAACACACCAAACACAACTTGCCATTCACAATTTTTTTTTGTTTGCAGCAGTTAGGTTGAGTAGTTCTAACGTAGAGCAGTCCCTAAAATTATTGGATACATGTAACTGAATTTGAAATAATTTTAATGATATGCATCTAATCCAACGTAGTTGAACTTTTTTTTTTTTAATCAAATTGAGATTTGAGTAAAAATGGCATCGAACAAAAAACAAAATAAAAAAGAAAAAATACTTTCAAACATAGTTAAGTCACTTGCGTGCCATGAACTTTAAACCTCTATTTCTTCCAAAATTATCAATTTTTTTACAGCCCAATTCAAACACTAACATTCTTCAATCGACAATGAACTCTCAACAATTAAGTCAAAATGAATAATGTTAAATCGTGGGCAGTAGTGAGAGATGGGAGATTGGGTGTTTTCTTTTCTTTGTATTTTGGTGATTAAGGGTAAGTGTGTCAAAATGGCATGAAGTTGGTTATATTTGTAAGAAATATGGGAGAGACTTTGATAAATTAAAATGTAGAAAGTGGTCATTTCTGTAAATCTCTCAAAATTCTTTTAATTTTTCTAATTAGGAAGTAGAACAAGACTGCCATTTTTTTTTGCTTTTAAATCAACGGGACTACGGCTTTGTAAATTCATTTATCTGTTTACTAGGTCGGATTTTCTCTCTATCTTAGTGCTAACTAAGCACAACCCTGGATCCATTTTTTTCTATCAATGTTGAACATTGTACCGACAATTAATGGGTGACTGGGTAAATAGGTTACAAATTTAGCAAATAAAAAATAGAACATTTTGGTGCAGAAGATTGATAGCATTCTTTTTATTCAAATCAATATATACTAGTAGCATCTATCCCTTATTATTTTGTAATACCTAACAACTTTTGGCACCATAACTTTACAACATTATATTTATTTTAAATATATTTTATCTTTTTAATAAATTGAATAAATCATATAAAATTAATTAATAACGCCTTCCAAAAGAAGAAAAATGAAAATAATTTTTTTGAAAATATGAAAAGTAAAAGTTGATCCCCTTTGATTTTTTTTTTTTTTTAAAGTAAAGGCTCTTGCCTCGCTTAATTTAGAATAATTTGTCTTTTGTGGTGAGAAACGCAATTCAAATCAGCTTTCCTTTTGCCATTGCCATTGCATCCACACTGTTTTCATCTGTGAAGTAGTTGTTCATGATCACAAAGTGTTTTATTTTAAGATAGGGAAAATGGCACCTATATTCCTTAGTTTGATGAAATGTGCACTTTAGACGTCAAATTTTCAAAATGGTCGTATAAGTTTCTTTTGATGGTTTTATCCTTTGCTCTATCAACTTAAAAATTGACTTAAATTTTATAATAAAAAAAATATGAAATTTTATTAATAATACGCCAATTAGATTTTGTTAATAGTAAAATTTATTTAACCCAAAGACTTTTATAACAATATAATAATAGCTTAAATATAATATTAAAAGTAAATAATAATTTTTATTTTGAAATATTTGAAATATTAAAATAGTTATTTTAATATTATAGATATATTAGAAAGATTTCATTATTAATGGTTTATTTCCATTTGTTAAAAGACTTTAAAGTCAATATTCTTAGTCGCTATATTAAAAAGTATAATGGTAAAAAGGGGTATGTGTGATAGTGTGAGCATTTATGAAACCTTAAAGATCCACGTGTTTATTTAAGGAACCATAGAGTATATGTGTCATTTTTCCTTTAATAAACTATCAAAATTTAGCTATACATTGTGTGCATATCATTGTATAATATCAAATTTATTTATGTGTAAATGCTCGCTTTTAGGCTCTATATTTTGACTTACTTGTCTGCTTTAGTCCTTACATTTTAAAAATACATCAAGACAACCTTGCAAATGGACATGCCATACCCCTGCCCTTATTTTTTTCCTTTTATAATAATACCTATGTAATGATATTCTTGAGATGTTAATAAAAAATGTTAATTAATCAAATTAACATTAAAAGTAATATAAAAATTTACACAAAATTTTATATTATTATTTTAATTTTAGAGAATTCTCCAATTAATTTTTATAAAATAATTATTCGAAGATTGTTGTAAATAAATTAAACATTTCTTTATGTTGGTTGATATTAATTTATTTATAAATAATTATTACTATTTACTGTTATGCTCACGCATGTACAAAAATAACAGCTTTTCACAATAATATTTATTGGTCAATTTGCTAATAAATAATTATTATTATGACTTGCTAATTAACTTTTATAGATAAATTAATTAATGTTAAGAATATTAAGTTAAATTGATCTTATTATGGGGCAAGTGGAAGAAAAATGTATGGGTAAGAATATAAATTATATTTAATTACAAGGGGGAGATGTTTTGAGTATTTTTTTTAAATATAGTGACTAAATAAATACTTAAATCCAAGTTGCGTAGAACTGTTGAGCATTTGAATACATTTCATGTGAATGTCCTTGTTTCTCAGGATAAAGTCAAAGATAAAGTGAATTATATAAAGAAGTCACTTGGTTTGTAAAACATTATCTTATTTTTTTAAGAATTTAAAGTCTTCTGATATTATTTCTTATTATTTATATCAAGTATTGAAGTTTAGAACTTGAAGTTTAGATATTTGAAACTTGAATACATTTTTAGAACACAAATTTTTATCACTTTTTTTTAATTTTTATGTCATATGTGAATTATTTCACAACAAAACAATTGTAAGTTGCCTAGTGCCAATTTTGCTTATAGATTATTACACAAAATAAGTTTGACAACGGAAGCTGTTAGCCTAGCATTGTCGCTTTCATGTTGAAACAACATATCAAAAGTTTTCTCTCCTCAAACTTCCTTTTGCAACAAAATATATTCATTGTGATAGAGTGTACAACTTGTTTAAAAAATTATTTGTCAACAAACTCTTTTATTGCACTAAGTAGTTTTACGCAACAAAATTATTTTGTTTCCACAGAGTTATTTACAACAAAACTATTTTGTTGCTAAGAATAAAAATATATTTCATAAAAAATATGTAGCAACAAAAGTGTTTGTTTGCTAAGATTATTTTAGCAAGAAAACTACTTTGTTTCTTCATGTTAAATGTTTTATAAATTTATAATAAATATTTATATATTTTCAAAAACAAATCAATTTTGTTGCTAAAAGATATTATTGTTCTTTTGAAAAAGTATTATGGTATGAAAGGGAACAAACCAAGGTTGTTGGGAAAATACCAATTTTTTTCCTAGCATGACAGTGATAAATTAGAAATATATGTTAAAAAGTCTAATAAAAAAAGTCATCAATATTAACGAACTAATTTTAAAAAAATCATGTCTCGAAAATCTAATGAGCAACAATTTTCAAGGATGTGTAATAACCTAGTCCAAACTCGAAATACATAAAATGTGACATGCGCCAACAATAGCCAAAAGACTAGGTGATGACCAATTCAAAAGACTAACAAGTTCAAGACACTGTAAAAAGACATCATCGAAATGAGATAAGTAGCTGAATTTGTAGAAGCGAAAAGATGTTCATTGAGAAGATAAAATTTGTTGCATCATACCCTCAAATTGAGACAATCTATACTACAATTGATCAATAGTATTCTTTCGCTCTTGAAGCTCAATATCTTGTCAATCCAATCTACTTTGTTCTGAAGATATGATACCATGCAATCTATCGGGCTCAGTATCCACACCATAGGTTGAAATAGGGCATGGTACGTTGCAAGTCCTCGAAAATAGTATGATTTCTTTCCAAGTACTTGAGTATATATTTCCCCTTGTGTTAATGGTTTGCTCCTTGAAGATCAGTTTGTTCTTATTGTTATAAATCTCTTTTTGGTCTTATACACAAAGTTTTGTTAGTAAATGAAGGAAAAAAGAATTTTATTAATTACACTTTTGTTGAAATTTAATCCATTGGCCATGTAATTGAACTCTATTAAGGCATAAACAAGAAAAATAAAATAAACCTTGTTATACTTATAAATCTTATCATTTGATATTTCAACTGATAAATTTAATTAGAGCATGGAAGAAAAATTAAGAAGTCAATGAACAAACTTTCATCAATATTATGTAGGTGATAAGAAATAATAAAATTAAAAATTATTTGTCTTGCTGAAATGGGTCACTGAAATAACTTTATTTCACCATCAACCATGTCATCCTCAAAATAATTAACACAAAGTCTTGATCCCCCATAATGGACATATGGGAGATTAGCACGATTAGCTTTGTTTTGGTGTAAAATAAGATACATATACAAGCATATTGACAACAAGTTGAAAAATTTAAGGTTAATAATGTAAATATCATTGACTTGGAAACTTGTTGAATTGCAAACATTAAGAGGTGCTAGCCTTCTAACCAAATAGCCACACTCACTTGACAACAAAAGAGAGTACTTCGACCAATAGCCCTATTAGTCTCGAGAGAGATATGTCGCTCTATCTTTCCATATAACTACACAATGTCATATGTTTTTTTGAACCATATGAGGTGCCACATCTCTTTTCTTTATTAGTTAACATCTATTGAAAACATATTAAGCATGTATTAGTGTAAGAAACAAAATATCGCATATTATATTAAAACATTCCTACCAATTAAACTCTTTACAAACCAGATTCTAGAGTTTTAATAGCACCGATTTTCCCAACCTCTTAGCTAGGCATAATAGGCTGTGATCGGGGAATTGTCAATGTGACAATAGTTTTTATAACATTACACTTTTGGTACCTTTACGTCCGAGGACCTAGCTAGTAATTATTAAAAATACACATTAGAGTTTATTAACAGCCAATATAAAAATGAATCATAATAAACATAGTTATACTTGCAAAGTAATTATAACCTGAAAGATATTTGAATAAAATTTTAGATTCAATTAAGAACAACCACTTTACTTGTATTCATCAATATCGTACATGCACTTATCAAAATCTTTACCATTAATTCACATTTTTAAACTTAAGAGAATACTAACTAAAACCTAAACAATAGAGTATAACATGAATTAAAAAAGGGTGAAAATAAGCTAAGAGACAACCATGCATGATAGAGTGAAAGGACAAGTCAAGTTGATTGTTTGAAGGAATTCCTTAAGAATACTTAACTACAAGAAAGAAAGATATAAGAGCGAGAATATAAAAGCTAGTAAACCAATAAATTAATTTCATACAAAATAATAATACAATAAAGCTTACATTATATATATTATATATAGAAAATGTTAGAAAAGTTATTAATAATAACACAAAATAAAGGAACAACATAAGATGAAGAGTAAAATGAGATAGCAATATATTATGGAGTGATTTTATTCATTTCAAGTGTATACAAAACAAATAGATAAGCTCTCCTTTTATAGTTACATAATCACTCCATGAAATTAATGGAAACATTATGGATCTTAATTCTTTGTGAGATAGTGGGAGTTATAGAGAAACCAAAGGTTGCTAGTGGGAGACAGTAGGGAGGTTAATGGATGTATGTTATGAACATTCATATTTATTTTAATAAATTCATAACAGAGAAACATAAATGCTTAAATTTCCAGTTTGTAACAAAGATAAACTACGCATGTGATTACAAGTCAGTATCATTATTATCATCATCATTATTTATCTATTCTTCACTGCCTAAAGCAATAACTGTTTGTGCTCGCTACAATTTCAAGGGATATATTGTGATATGTTATAGATAGAAAAATTTAAAAATAAATTAAATACAACAATCAATATATTTTATGCTTACTCTACATATTCTTGTACTTCATCGCAGTTTTTTAAAACATACCAATGTGCAATTTTAATCTATCGTTGTAATATCTCACTTTGAACTTTATCGAAAGGTCGAACATTGTGACAGAAGACTGAAAGTCCTCTAGCTTGTTGTCCACCACCATCATTTTGCTCAACACGATTGAATTTCATTTAAAAAAAATCTAAACATAATGAACAAAAGGACCACGATTCATTTATGATATAAGCCTTGGCAATTGATCTCATTTGCACACTACTCAATAGCATTTATAAAGGACCATACCATCTTGGTATTCTTTACATAATTTATTTTGTAAACACATCAACTCTATCCATTGTTCATTGCTAGATACTATAAATTAATATATGTAGGGAAACAAAAGCCGAAAAAGAAAAAAACTTTATGGAATGTGGGATGAATCTTAAAATAAAATAAAAAAACAATTGAATTGTACTGGAAAGCTGATAATGATTATAATTCTATTGCTTCTTCAAGTTTTTGTTATCAACAAATGAACTCTAAAACAAACTAACATGCCTTCTTTTTACTTCTTTTTAAGTTTGAAAGATTTTTTTGAAACAGAGTGAAAAGACTCAAAAAATATTGAGAGAAGATTGAAAGAGAATATAACCATAAGTATTATTTAATTATTGCAGAATATAAAAATTCTTTAGATGAAATAATGCAAACAAATGTCAAAATAATCTATTAACTTAATTCAACAAATTAAAAATTGAAACAAAGACCCCACCTTACTAAAAAGTTAAGCAAAACTTGTTGGGATAATAAAACCTTTAGTAAAAACTATCGCTTATAACCCTTAGGGAATATTCATATCAATATCACCAGAATCAATAATAAATTATGTGGAGCGTACTGAATCCATAATACTTAATTTCTCTCTAGAGTTAATTCCTCTCTAGAGTTGTGTGGTAGGCCTTCTAGATCTACACGTTCTCCTAGAGAGTCCTTTAGTTCTCTCTGCACTTTCTCTCTGATGATGGGATATCAGAAAGAATGGAAAGATTTCTCCTTAACGTGTGACCTGGGACCATGACCACTATATAGACAACAATTTCTTCTTGTCACTAGGTATTCAATTCTGTCCATCATGAGTTAGAATCTTGTGAGTCTCTACACATTAAAAGCCCACAACGTATTAAATACATTAAAGCCCATAATACCATAAACCTTAACATATCACTTTTAATTGGGCCCAGCACCTTAACTATGATGATACCGCAACACATAATTATTCACATATAAACCCAATGTTGAATTAAAGATCCAACAATCATGGCACTAACCAAAGTCAAACTCTCAGAACAACATCTAAATCAATACTAAAATTGAAGTTAAAAACAATGTAAAGCTACAAAACAAACAAACTAAAGATATATTTATTTGAAGAAATCAAGTGCGGAAGCAACAATTATTACCACCACAAGCAATGGGCTGCAAGTACCTCCAAATAAGACTTTTTTTTAGTGGAGCTTCCAAGTACAACTCTTTAGTAGCTTAAAGAAATCCATTGTCAGTAGAAGAATGAGGTGAGCGTAAAGAAAGAGCCTAGTGTAAAGTAGAAAAATTCTAGAAGCGATTTTTAATTAGGGAAAAAAATTGGAGATGGAAACTTACATTTAGTAAAGTGAGCAATTCTTCTTTTTTCTTTTTTACACTAAGTGCACGGTTCATTAAATAAGGCACGGGAGAAATAAAAATCTTCCCTCTAAATTTTATTGGCTTTTATTATTGTCATTATATTTTTTAATATTTTCCTACATGTTACTTTAGTAATTTTTTAATGGGTCATTCTATAATGCCGTAATTAGATTTACAGACATCAATGCCGTGAATTAGATTTACGACATCAATACCATAATGGATGTAAACCGTTAGATTTAAATAAAAATCTCCACCATTAATTCTAAATAAATATAATAACAGGTTATTATCATTTTTTGTTCAAGTTGCAGTTACAATTACTAGTTTTATATATGATTTACAAAATTAATGTATCATTTGACACTTAATGTTAATTTATAAGTTTTACACAACATTTACAACATTTTGTTTTGTTTGCAATTCTAAAGACTAATTTACAACTCCAATATTAATTTATTTGTTTTTCCTTCAACTTACTAGTCTTATGTATGATTTATAAAATTTTCATTTCATTTCTGAGTTAATGTTAATTTCGAGTGTTATATCATTTTTCTAAGTTTTTGTTCTATTTATTTATTCCAATTTATAACTCCAATATTAATTTGCCATTTTTCCATCAATTTTACTAGTCGTATGTAGGTTTACAAATTTTGTTTTATTTCACATTTAATGTCAATTTACAGTTTTATGTCATTTTTCTAAGTTTTTGTTTTTGTTTCAATTTCTTATCCCCAATTTACAACTCGACATTATTTCTTTGTTTTCTATCCATTTACTAGTCCTATGTGGTCTCTAAATTTTTTGTTTCATTTGACATTTAATGTCAATTTACAAGTTTATGTTATTTTTCTAAGCTTTTGTTTTATTAACAATTTCTTATTCCAATTTATAACTC
>JASUUG010000519.1:0-47012 GCA_030449905.1 Luvunga scandens | reverse complement strand
TATAAGACTAAGTAGCCAATTAAATTTACAAGATAAATATGCCACAGCAGTTGGGCAAAACTCATAACATCAAGAAATTGCCCAAAGGTCAAATGCCTCATGTGATGATCATTACTGTCACCAATTAATTAGGTTGATGACAAACTGCTCACAAATCAAACTGAAAATAGTAGTACAGAAATCGTACACAAGCAATAAAAGACAGAATATCTGTGTAATTGTGACAAAATTCATCATAATTCAAGAAGTATCCATCAAAACCAACAACATATTTTCCTCTAATGATGTTAAAAATCAAAACAGACTAAAACAAAACATCCATTTACAGAAACAGCTATAATCCTCTCACGAATTTTTCTTCCTACAAGTCCGCTGAACTTTCAATGACCCACATTACAGAATTCAGTAGCAACTATTGTCTACAACAATTAACTAACTAAAATGACTTATACCCAGCAATTAAAAACCCTTAAAAATAAAATTTTACCTCCTAGCACCAAAAGCCTCAGCATCATCATCCAAAATATCAGCACCAGCAGTGGAAACTCTATACATCACTCTCTGACCCACAAACAAGACCGCACTTTTCACAGCAGCTAAACTCACCCAATTTCTCGTTCCCATTCTCCTTCAATTTCATGAATCCCTTCCACCAATTTCGTCAGCAATTCACCCTCCTCCATCAACGCCGCCACCATCCCATTTAACGAGCCAGCACGTTCACTCAAGTCAATTGTTGACCTCTGATTCGCAATCATTGCCTTGTAGTACCAAAAAGCTCTTTCATTTCTTCATCCAACCCTCTGATTTGACTCTCTTTATCTTCCCCAGTGAGCGCCGACCAAGCTCTCTTACGCTTCACCGTCTTGCTAGGCCGATCTTCAACGTTGCTCATTGTCGCCGTATCTGCCATTCCCGTGGAGAGCATATGAAAACAAGAAACAAACACAAACGACGACGTTTTTGAGATCTAGGGTTGGGTTGGAGGTTACAATTGGAAGAAGAAGATGATAATCTTGTCAGAAACCAAAAAAAAAAAAGAAAGGGCTCTTTATTTTTCTCTCTGATTTCAACATTTCATCAATTCTTTTTTTTGGTTGGTTTAACCGGATTTTTTACTTTATTTTTATTTATAACTTTTTTTATAAAGTCAAAGTCAAAGGACGGGATTCTTTGTCTTTGAATTATGGAAAGTGGTAGCCACAGCTCTAAGACCTATGTTTCAACTTTATTTTTTAAATTTTATTCATTATTTATTGATTACTCAAAAAATTTTATTATTATCGCTTTTCCCGCCAATAAGGGGATACAATTTGGCTTCGAAACATTTCCTAATTAAGTGCTGTTTTGGCGCCACCCTTTCTCGTTTTTGCGTCTCCGCGCAAAGTTCTGCCGTTGCAGCTGGTGGAAACTGTATCTATCACTGACACGTGTATGCCAAGTGAATAAGAGTACTCGTCTTGGGCTGCGTTTGAAACGAACTTTATTTCACAGAAGCACCAGATGTGGTGTTTCGGCCCAATACCATTTGAAAAGCAAACAATAAGACTGGGCTTGAAACGACACCGTATGAAAATATTTTGAGTAATCATAGTTCTATTGTAATTTAATTAAACTAAAATGTCTTTATAACTCTTAGAGCCTAACTATTTATTAATCTTAATAAATGATATGATTAATGTTGATAAATTCAAAATAATTTTCAAACGAAGAAATAAATGATCTAATAACAATAATTTTATTATGAAAAGTATGTTTACAAATTTTTTTCTAAACGATAGTGAAATCTAATTAAAATTTACTATAATTTAATGTCTTTTTTCTTTTTTGTAATTTTGCAAAAGAAAGAGATGTAAAAATAAAAAATGGGGTTTCTTAAGAATTAAAAACGAGTGTTAGAAGCTCTACTCAATATTTTAGTGATAAATTTTTTTTAATCATTTAGCCTAATACCAACCTAATTTTCTTCCAACCATATGAACAAAATAACGATGGATGTTTATTGCAATTTTGGCAATAGATCGATATGACGAATAAGGTAAGAAATTTAATTTGATTTCTTGTATAAATAAAAAAAAAAGGCTGAATAGAGGATATTTTAGTCAAATAACTTTTAAGATAAATATGTAATAGAAAACAGTATGTTATATTTGATTTTTTGCCTAGGGTAATTATGTAAGACTAGCGTAAAAAAGTATATTTTTGAAAAAGTACAAATTGTTGAGTGTTAGAAAATGTGTATTTATAATGGAGAAAATCATCATTTCTACACTCCAAGATAACATCCATATTTTTATGTCTTTTAAATCCTTTCACGATTTAATTATGTATGTTTTATTTTAATTAAGTATTTTATGTATTCTAGGGGACATCATGGTTATTTCATAATGA
Source organism: Luvunga scandens (assembly GCA_030449905.1). Taxonomy (NCBI): domain Eukaryota; kingdom Viridiplantae; phylum Streptophyta; class Magnoliopsida; order Sapindales; family Rutaceae; genus Luvunga; species Luvunga scandens. The sequence continues at coordinate 44,621 of JASUUG010000519.1, read as the reverse complement.
ATGAGAGATCGAGATAAAGAAAACGAATAGTAATTTTGAATTAGATGATTAAAAAACTTTAGGAAACATAAAAGATAAATGGTATTGCTCACATATCCAATCATTTCGCACAATATACATAATACGGCATTGTTCCGCAATATTGTTCATATACCGATGGCGTGGGTTATATGATAATGTGGCGGTATTCGATTGGGCCGAATAATGTGGCATTGGCGATGACATGTCGCGATCTAGTGGACTAAAATGCTTATGTGGCGTTGACCCGGCGACGTGACGATATGTTAATGGACTGAAAAAATATCGCGTATGGTATATGCATATACACGAAATGACCCTGATGATGTGTTCCATCCAATAAAACATCACGTGTCACAATAATGAGCGTCCAAATTATTTTAATTCGATGGCCATAATTTACTCATTGTATCTATAAAAAGAGAGCTCTCCCCCTAATTTGACACTCATGAATCTACTTTTTAGCTCCATTTTTTGTAATTCCTCCTCTATCTTGTATTTTCTATGTATTTTATAAAATTCTCATTTTACCCCTAGTTCAACTATGAGTAGATAATTTTCTTTCAAGCTTAGGTTGAAGGTGAAGTTTCAACATACTCTATGGGCTTAATTTGATAAATTTACTTTTTTCTTCTCCTCTAATTTATGTGGATGTTTTGACTTTTCATTGACAGATAATAATAATCTTATTTAGATATTGACTGGCATAAACGTCTCCCTAGTGCAAGGTTATTACTATTTGGCACGGGAAATAGTAATAAAGTAGCCTACATCACTTTCATTATAAATCCAACCACCAACTCAAAAAATTAATTCTACACGTAATTAAAACTCACCTTCTCATAGGATTAACACTCGTCACCATTGATCTATTCTACAATAGATTGATAAACACTTTCATTCGATAAAATTTCCCTGTAACACAAATCCAAGTGCTACACAAGTAGCCAACCTTTAATAATACCAGTCTTCACCTGCTAGATTTTCAAATTTCAATATCAGACTCCTACCTCGACTCTCTCTTGTGCTTTGGCACGTTGTCGAATTGCTCAACGTTCGTTTTTACGCAATATGCAAGTTACACCATTAGAGTTAATTCTGATATTTTATCGATTGAAAATTTGATTGCTGTCGTCGTTTCACCGTCCTCGTCACCGATTCAAGTTCGCTTTCTCACTTTATTTCCCTCTTAATGTCTTTATATTCGTGCATTATATTTATATTTGGTTTTAATTAATGATATTTGTTAAATTAGGGTTTGCTCTGATATGCTCAAGTAGTTCGTTTAATTTAAAAATTAAATTTAGTAAATAATAAAATTTTCTATTTGAACATTATGAAATATGAATTTATGAGGTTAACTAGATGAGTTTTTTTTTTTTTTTTTTTTTTTTTTTTTTTTTTGGGGTTTGGGTGGGGGAGGAAATTAGATGAGAGGCTAGTACTTGTGTGATAGTCTAATTGCATACATGTGAAGTAGGAAAGTATATTACTATACGGGATATTATGAATTCATTATAAAACCAATGAACATAATAAAATGTGAAATATGAATATTGTCGATTAGTATTTTAACCTTTTGTATTTATTATTACTATTATTACATTTTCACTGTGTTTTTATTGTTGTGTGAAGAAACCTCTCTTTTGTGCTCATGTCCTTAAATTAGTGCTTTATTGTAGATATATGCCAATTAATTGCTAACTTTGATTATTAATCTATTATCAGGTTTTTGAGAGACTTTTAATTCAATGGGTAGAAGTGGACTGTTTTTGAAGAAGAGGACGACATTAACAAGATTCTCCTGAGTTTTCAAAGATGGAAGTTTCTGCCACTCCTCAACTGGAGGAGAAGGTTGAGGTTCAGCCTCTGCCTAGTCCGAAAGAGGAGTCTGCTAGAAAAATTAGGAACAAAAATAGAAAGAAGAAAGAAAAACAAAATGAGAAGAAGGCAGCTGCTGTAACAGAGAGGCAAGAGATGGAAACTGAAGCAGAAGAACCCTAAAAGATTAAGCACCCAATAAGAGGTTAGAGTTGTTTAGAGCAGAAATTGATGGACGAAACAAAGCCATTCAGAAGAGACTAACAGAAAAAGAAGAAGAATAAAAGAGGCAAGCTGAAGAGGCTAAGCTTAGGAAGAAGGAAAGAGAAAAAGAGAAGAAATAGAAAGCTTGGTAGAGAGAATAGCAACATCGACTGGAGTCTGAGAGGAACCAGCTTCAGGCCAATGTAGTAAAGCAATATGATGAGGTGGAGGAGAGTGTAAAAACAAATAAAAAAACCTCGAGCATTAAAAAATATCGCCAATGTTGATTCTGTTGAAACAGTGAAAGTCAGACGAGGAGAATTTTTTACTATGGAAAATAATCTGGAAATTACTGATGCCTCCAAGGACATTGGATGACGCAGTGCGGAAGCGTTACTAGATTTCGTTCTAGCGTACGTTCTTGACACTTAAGAAAGGGAACTCTCACGATAGAGAAAATATCTCAATTGAGAAATATTTAGTATTATTGATAAGAAACTTGTGTTTAGAAATAAACATAACAAGCCTATTTATATTAGCTAGAATTATCCTACTCCTAATAAACTTATAATTCGTTATAAACAAAGGAATATGATTTAAACAAGAAAATAATCAAATCCTAATTGACTTAGAAAAATAATAATAATAATAATGAATATTTAGATTATATTTATCCTACATCAGTCTCCTCCCTTTAGAAGAACTCGTCCTCGAGTTGATTCAATCATAGGGCAATGATAATGGCCCATGATACTCGAATAAGTCTTGAATATTGAAAGTTTTGGAAATATTGTAGTTGGCTGGTAGGTCCACGACATAAGCATTGTCATTGACTTTCTGTAGGATGCGAAATGGCCCAATCTTCTTTTGCTTGAGCTTGTATTCTCCTACAGGAAATCTTTCCTTTCGTAGATGAACCATCACTTGATCCCCTATAGCAAAGGATTTGAAGCGCTTGTGTTTATCTACGTCTGTCTTGTACTTAGTAACAGATTCCTCTAGTTTCTTCTTAACTTCCTTATGAACATTGATTACTTTATCTATCATATGATCAGCAATGATGCTTATTCCAGGTAGTTTAGGCAAAGGAACTAAATCTAAAGTATGTAAGGGAGGTATAATATAGACAATCTCAAAAGGCGACTTTCCACTTGATCAATTCGGTACATTGTTATAAGCAAATTCTGCTTGAGGTAAAACATGATCCCATTCCTGGGAATTTTCTTGCACCAAGCTCCGTAGAATATTGCCTACTGTGCGATTAACAACTTCAGTTTGTCCATCTGTTTGTGGATGACAAGTACTACTATATTGTAAAGATGTATCAAGTCTTTTCCATAAATTTTTCCAAAAGTAGCTAAGGAATTTACTATCCCGATCGAAAATAATAGTTTTGGGTAATCCATGCAAGCGAACAACCTCTCGAAAAAATAATTAGCCAATATTTCTAGCTTCAGAAGTTTTCTTGCACGGAATAAAGTGAGCCATTTTAGAAAATCGATCGACAACCATGAAGATAGAATCTGTTCCTCGTTGAGTTGAAGTCCTAATATGAAATCCATAGACAAATCTTCCCAAGAAGCCTCTGGAATGGGGAGTGGAGTATATAACCCTGTATTCTGTGCATGGCCCTTAGCTGCCTGGCACGTGTAACAATGTTTAATGAACTTATCAACATCTCTTTTAAGATGAGGCCAGTAGTATCGTGCTTCTACTAATGCAATGCTTTTATCTCGGCCCATATGACCTCCTAATCCTCCACAATGTAGCTCTTGAATGATATGCTCCCTTAAAGATCCTTGGGGAATGCATAGACGATCTCTAAAGAATAAAAATCCGTCATATATCTGATATTTGCTTGAAGTTCCTAAGGTACAGTTCTTCCATTCCTTTTTAAAATCTTCATCATCTGTGTTGTGCAAATTTTATTGAACTCGCAAATGCACCAATCTATTGTAGAATAGATCAATGGTGACGAGTGTCGATCCCACGAGGAGGTGGATTTTAATTGCTTGTAGAATTAATTTTCTTAGTGGGTGATTGGATTTATAATGAGAATGATGTAGGCTATCAATTAATTTAAATTAAAGCGGTGGAAATAAACTATTAAAATAAAATGCTTGGATCTCCGGATCTGTCTCAACATGCACTATTTGCTTAACATTAATTATTAGTACCAATTAAATCATGAAGGGGAAACTTCCACTCATCATGAACCACACTCTAATAGATATGGTGCTAAGGGCTTCCCGTGCTAAATAGTAATAACCTTGCCTAGGGAGGCAGTTATTCCAACCGATATCCAAACAAGATTATTACTATCTGTCTACAAAAAGTCAAAACAACCACATAAATTAAAGGGGAAAGAAAAGTAAATTTACCAAATTAAGCCCATGGAGCATGTTGAGACTTCATCTTCAACCCAAGCTTGAAAGAAAATTAGCCACTCATAATTGAAATAGGAGTAAAATGAGAATTTTATTAAAATACGTAGAAAATACAAGATGGAGATGGAATTACAGAAATTTAAGCTCAAAAATGGATTCAGGGGTGTCAAATTAGGTGGGGGGAAGCCCCCTTTTTATAGACACATTGAGTAAATCATGACCATCATATTAAAACAATTTGGACACTCAGGATTGCGCCACGTGGCAAGTTCCTATTGGATGGAACACATCATCAGGGCTGTTATTCTGTGTATATGCATGTACCGTACACACATTTTTTCGGTCCACTAACATTCTGCCACGTCATCGGTCAACATTTTTTGTCCAATAAGATCGTGACATGTCATCAGTCAACGCCACATCATCAGTCAATGCCACATAAGCGGTCAATGCCACATCATTCGTCCAATCAAATGCCGCCACGTCATCGTATAGTGCCACGTCAACATACAGTTCAAGTGAATATAGATCGTGTATGCGATCGTATATATCAACCGTCATCGTATGTGTGAACAAAGATCGTATATATGAAGCGATCCATTTTTCTTTTATGCTCCTCCTATGGTTTTCGACGCCGAGTTCAAAAGAAATCTTTGTCCGTTTTTTCATTTGATCTCTCGTTTATTATGAAATGACCATGATATCCCTTAAAATACATAAAATACTTAATTAAAATAAAACATGCATAATTAAATTACAAGGGACTTAAAGCCATAAAAATAGGGATGTTAGTGAGACTTGAAATGTAAAATGATGATTTTCTCCACTATAAATACACACTTTTTAGTACTCAACAATCTGCATAGAGATCCTTTAGATATTCAAAACCAATAATTTCACTTTTTATTGCCGTTAGAAAAACTACTCGGTGACTCAAACCATCAACTACCTTGTTTAGTTGCCCAGACTTATGCTTAAAAGAGAACGTAAACCTTTAGATGTAAGCAATCCATCGAGCATGCATACGATTTGGCTTTGAAGAATTGTTAAGGAACTTAAGAGCTTTATGATCATTATTCAGAACAAATTCTTTTTGAATTAAGTAGAGCTCTCATTGTTGTAAAGTGCGAACAACAGCATATAACTCTTGTTCAAAAGTAGACCACTTTTGTTTGGCCTCGCTAAGATTTTCGCTAAAGAATGCTATAAGACGACCTTCTTGAGATAGAACAGCTCCAATTCCAACCCCAGAAGCATCACAATCAACTTCAAATAACTTACAGAAATCTGGGAGTGCAAGGACTGATGCAGTACATAAGCTGTCTTTTAACTTAAAAAAACTCGCTTTCTGCTTTATCGGTCCAAAACTAAATTTGTCTTTGTTTTAAACAATCAGTGAGAGGTGCAGCAATTGTACTGAAGTCTTTAACAAAGTGCCTATAAAATGTAAAAAGTCCATGGAAACTTCGTACTTCTCCGATACTTGAAGGCGTTGGCCATTCTCGTATAGCCTTTACTTTCTCTTCATTTACTTTGATACCTTTAGCACTCACAACATAGCCTAGGAATATCAGACTATTAGTCAAAAAATTACATTTCTTCAAATTGACATATAGGTTGTTCTCTCGTAATGCTGTGAAGACGTCTTGCAGATGTTGTAAATGTTCTTTTTTGTTGTTGCTATAGATCAAAATATCATCAAAGTAAACCACAACAAATTTTCCTATGAAAGGTTGGAATACTTGATTCATCAACCTCATGAAGGTACTTGGTGCATTAGATAACCCAAAAGGCATAACTAACCACTCATATAACCCTTTGTGAGTCTTAAAAGCTGTCTTTCATTCGTCGCCAGGACAGATGCGAATATGATGATATCCACTCTTCAAATCGATCTTGGAGAATACTTTTGATCCTGCCAATTTATCGAGCATATCATCTAATTGAGGAATTGAGAATCGATATTTCACAGTGATTTTATTGATAGCTCTACTGTCTACACACAATCTCTAGCTTCCATCCTTCTTTTGAGTAAGTAAAGTAGGTACAGCACATGGGCTCATACTTTCATGAATTAGGCCTTTTTGGAGTAATTCTTCAACTTGCTTCTGTAGGATCTCATATTCTTTTGGGCTCATACGATAATGGGGTAAGTTGGGTAGGCTAGCCCCAGGGACAAAATCAATTTGATGCTAAATATTCCTCTTAGGAGGTAACTTATTAGGAAGTTCTTTAGGCACAACATCTTGAAATTCTGAAAGTAATGGTTGGACTTGTTCAGGAACCGATTCTGCTTTAACTATCTCTTTTGGCACTAAAAGATAAGTTCCTTTAACCTTTGACTTTATTGGCGCCAGGATAATCTTTATGTTGTCTTTATAAAACCTGTATGTATTATCTCTTCCATGATGGACTATATTAAGATAAAAAAAAAAAAAGCCACAAAACACACAGCCACCTGCACGGCTGCCGTCACCACCAGTTCTTCATCGTTTCCGTCGACCACCGCGGCTAAATGAATCAGAAGACGCCGGTGATCAAAATCTGGCCCACCTCAGCACTGAAAAGCCACCGCAAACAACCGTAAAACGCATGAATCGAGTGGCAGGTGTGTAGCTGTTTCGTGCGTTTTACGGCTGCTTGCGGTGGCTTTTCGGTGCTGAGGTGGGCCAAATTTTGATCGCCGGCGTCTTCTGATTCCTTTAGCCGCGGTGGTCGACAGAAACGATGAAGAACTGGTGGTGATGGCAACCGTACGCGGTGGCGTGCGGGTGGCTGCGTGTTTTGTGGCTTTTTTTTTTTGCTGATTTCCTTTAATTGATTGACTTAATGGATGATGGAGGGAGGATTTGTATATGGAGGGCAGATGATGGTCAGGAATGCTCTGCCTGATACAGAGAAAAGCTCTGATATCACTTGATGCAGTGCGGAAGCGTTACTAGATTTCGTTCTAGCGTACGTTCTTGACACTTAAGAAAGGAAACTCTCACGATAGAGAAGATATCTCAATTGAGAAATATTTAGTATTATTGATAAGAAACTTGTATTTAGAAATAAACATAACAAGCCTATTTATATTAGCTAGAATTATCCTACTCCTAATAAACTTATAATTCGTTATAAACAAAGGAATATGATTTAAACAAGAAAATAATCAAATCCTAATTGACTTAGAAAAATAATAATAATAATAATAATAAATATTTAGATTATATTTATCCTACAACATTGGATCAGAAGAAGAAGAAGAAGATACCGATGAGGAATGGGATGCAAAGACCATGGATGATTTTTCTTTTATTTTCAATGGTGCATTTGATGATGAAGAGGTTGATTTTGTGCAGGTGAATAAAAAGATAAAGAGTAGCATACTATCTCCAAATGATGCAGGTGAGATTTATTGCTTTGTGTTTTCCTTTCGAGCAGCTACTGATGCTCTTTCCTTGCATCTTTTTCTTTGGATTCCGATGCTTCTATGTATGTTTGATTGTTTAATTTTATAGGTCCTGCAGTTGCCAATCCAAAGTTTGCTGTCGGGAAAGCCAATCCACTGCAGCTATGGAATTCTCAGGATACTGAGACAAAGAACAGCCAGCCTGAGGTTGAAATTACAGAGACGACAAGGAAGAAAGATGCTACTGCTAAAAATAAAACAACTAGTGCAGATACTACCTTTGAGCAGGCAGAAGAAAATCTTCGTTCACCATTTTGCTGCATTTTAAAACAAGGCTACTGGATTGGATCCAGGGTACTAATGTTCAAGAAGGTGAGGCTAGAGATATTACAAAACAAATTGGTGCGACATATTTCCCTGCTGAGAATATTCAGAAAAGAACTGAGAAATTAAAAGCTGATGCAAAGCTGAAGGTTCCGGGTTTATTGGTTATTGATACCCCTGGCCATGAGTCTTTTACAAGTCTAAGATCTCGGGGTTCAGGTCTCTGTGATATTGCAATTTTAGTTGTTGACATTATGGATGGAATAAAGCCTCAGACTATAGAATCACCAGATCTTTTGAAAGAGAGAAATGTGGAATTCATCATTGCATTGAGCAAGGTAAATTCAACGTGTTGTCTCATCACTGCACTGCAGTAGCTGTTCTCTTTTCAGTTGATGCTTAATATATATATATCTATATATATATATATATTGATTTATGTTAATAAACCCTAATTGATTTTGTTCCTTTTGTGATTTTGTTGGACGGAAATTAATTGTTGTATACATTTATTGTTAAGAGGAATTACAATAGTGACCTTGTATTATGTAGTTCCTGTAACATATTTGACGAAGGCTGTGAATGAGTTTTTGATCAACTCGCTCAAACCGGAATGGAAAAAGGGGAAAGTTAGTGAGCAAGATTTTATTAAAATTGTTGAGGAATTGGGAAAAGTTATTGTAGAGAAAACTGTGGAGGAGCTTCCTGTTGACAAATATTTAAATACCATGGAGATACTACTGAGAAGATTGATGAGTACATGTCGTCTTAAAAAAAGAGAATGATCAAGCATGCTTATGTGAGTGTTTTAACATATCTTTGCCGAGTTTTTATCTCTATTCTCTAACTCATTTTTATAATCAATCAGGTCCATTTGGATAAATACATAACAGCAAAGGGCACTTTGAGTGCCGGCTCTCTCAGGATGCCTACCGTGGATTTTTTTATGCAGCACCATATTGGTAGTGAACATTTTGAGGATGATTCGATTTTCTTGTTTAGGAGTGTTTTTATAAGTTTGTAATGTTTTAGGGGCCATTTTGTAACTAACAAGGGTCTCGTTGGTAGGCGGGAAAAGCTGTTAATGGAATTGTTGACTTTGGTTAACTTTCTGGGTTTTATGAGGCGAACTTTAGCGGTTGTTCTTGGGCTTGTATCCTGTTCATTACCGAGGGTTAGGAAGTGAGTCTTATCTTCTTTAAATTTGGGTTCAATTTACAGATGTATTTTTGAAATTAAACAAAAATAGATGTATTGTGCGCGTATTTGAATTACATTTAGGCATTAAATTTATAAAATGACTAATAACATCATTATGTCAGAGATTAATTTGGAGAAACAAACAACAATGAATATTTTGATTCAATCGTAAAGGGAGAAGTACCAACCAATGAGGTTGTGGACATTGAAACAAAAAAGATCAACACTGAATCCAAATTTCGCAAATAGCATCTCTAGTAAGAACAAAAATATAATAATATAATACGAAATCTATGATCTTGGATATGAGGAGGGTAAAGCCATATTGGTATGAGGTGAGTCCAATCATGATCACAAAGCTTGGGGCATAACGAGTGACTCTCGGGTAGCTCCGCAAATTCGTTTCCAGTAAAACAAGGGCAATCAAAGTAACAGGAGCGAGCATACCAGTGTATTATCCTTGATAATTCATTTCCTTTCTTTACTGAAATTGCTATTGATGAATTACTCAAGAACAACAATATATTCTCCCAATCTACCTGTGACCCATCAGTCCTGAAAACACGCCACTGATTAGGATCAGTATTATAATGCGCCATTAAAATTTCTCCGTCGCATTCAATCAAATTATCAGGGAGCGTCCAAAATTTTTGTGCTTTTTCTCCATCTAATTCTAATCCAAATACACCAGTAGCATATAGAAACCATGCATAAGTTGGAAAAGATTTATGGTAGTCTGGAAGAGTTGTCTACTCTTTTGTTGCAGGGCTCCGTAAAGTTATTAGAGGTTGGTTATGTAAAATGAAAATACCATCATTACGATTCTTAGGAACTACAGGCATGGGCTTATGAATTTTTCGTATGATACAGCTGCTAACGTTTTATCAGCAAACAAACTGGTTTACATTGTGTGGTTCATTATCATCGTAAACCTCGCGGCCAAGAACGAGATGAGCATTGTCATCGTTAAAGCTTTTAAGGAGTTTCGAAATGAAATTAAGATTCTCCATTGCTGCATACCAAGATTTGCAAACACAATTAGAGATTTCATTGGCAATCTTGATAGAATTTTCGACCTCACATCTTCAGATATATGCAAGCTGGAGCTGACCACGCCTTCTCACATGCATGTGAATCAATTCACAGTTGCAATGTATAGGTTGATGTAAAAGATCAGTTTCAACTCTTGTGGGAGTTTTGAACTCAATAGCGAATGTGATTGTATATGAAATCCAAGAAATGATGAGAACATGCGAGTAAACATTGAGGGCACAACATTTTCAGTAATCAGCAGGCATGCTGTTATTTAAAACATAATTTACTTTTTCTAAAATACCTGTATTGTATTTAAATAATTGAGTTTATTCATATATATATATTTTATATTTATTTATAATCAAATGTAAGGGCCGAGCAAAGTCCAGATTAATTTTCTAGAATTCGAATTCAAGTGGCTACTCAACGAACCACTCAGTAGAGATTCTAGGACACTTTATGTATCATTTATTTACAAACAACTTATGATATAATTTAATTAAAAAAGTACCGTTTATGTTTAATTTTTTGTATATTTATAAGTTATTGATTGATATAATCTAATTAGCAAACAATTTGTTTACATCTTATATATCTAGTGTGTTTAACTTAAAATTTTCTAGGTTCAAAAATGAAGTATAAATAATAGTATAATGGCACGTCATAATACTAATTAAAAGAGAAAATAAATGTCACCTGCTAACTAAATAAACCATATGTTTTGATCCAAAATTCGAATTGAAATTGAATTTGGCGAGCATGTATAATTCAACAATTAACATAATATGAATAAAAAAAGAATGAGAATTATCAATTAATGATCTCATAATAAGAATTATTATTAATAGTATTTTTCTTTATATTAACTTGGTTAAACTTTGACAAAGTAATTCACTATTTCATGAACAATTTGGTTTACTTATCGCATTTTGTTAACTTTACGCTACCAAATACTAAATTGATGAGAGATTATATCTCTCACAAGAATATCACATTTTAATTATGCACAAAGTATATAAAAGTATTCTTTTTTTACATAGACTATAGTCATATTTTCTTTCCCATCATTTTTTTAAGGTATTAGAACTCCATTTCTAACTCATAAAAAAAGTATTAAAGATATGAAAAAATATTGAAATGTTGGAGGAAATTAAATAATAAATATATGTATTGGCATTGATGAATAAGAAAGTTCGCACACATCTATGCCCTACAACAAAAAAGGTTATTTCCGAGGGCAAATGCTATTGGAAATACACAGATGCTCTCGGAAAAATTTATTTTTCAGACAACCATTTTGTTAATCGTTGTCATATTAAGTCGCATTGGAAAAAAAAATTTTCCAATGAGTCATCGGGGAAAAAAAATTCCATCAGCATTACCATCCGAAATGTTATTAATTGTCCTCCGAAATATTTCTTGGAAATCAAATAATTATATATTTCAAATTGCATTTGCCCTTGGAAATACTAAATAGGCAGTCGAAAATATGTATTCCTTTTTTCATTTTAGTGTTCTCCATTATTTTATTCAGTAATATTATTTCATAAATTTTTTAATTCATATTTTTCATAAATATAATCAAAATCTGAATTTAATTTTGGAATATCAATATTATGAATATAACATAACCAACAAAATAATAATAATCACAAAGTACCTTAAAAGCAACTTTATTAATTTAAAAAACTCATAAAATTCACATCCACCAGTCAATAGTACAACAAAAAATTTAATAGTATCTTTTACATAAAAGTATCCCAAATTTATACACAAAATAATCTCAAATCTTAAATATTTTCCCTCAATTGTCTGTCTTCTTCGTATCCTAAATGTATACACAAAATTATCTCAAATTTTGAACATTTTCCTCTCGATGTCTTCTTCAATCTTTGAAACATTTTCCTCAACCACATCTTCCTCATCCCATCATTAGCTTCATTCGGCAAAACAAAATCCTTTATAAAAGAAGAAATTTTGATCATTAACAATACTAAATTAGCGCTGATAGTAACCATGTAATAAAGAAGCTAAAGTTTCTCCAAATTTTACTTTCAAACTGTATGCCTTTCACCATATTTATCACTCAATACACACAACTAAACAAATCATACCCGTCAAGAGTCATTTACAAAACTTCTGTAAATGAGGCTAAACCTGTATAGAAGCAAAGAATAAACACATAACAAGCAACAAACTGTTACTCGATTTTCAAAAGTTTTCAAATCATATGTAAATTATACAATGGGAGTCCATTTATTCATGGTAAACTAAAACCTTTCAACTCAGGACAAGTGGCAATATATTATTTGTCACTACAATTAAATTGGAGGGCTGTGCGTGTAACACACGTTGTTAATTCAGTTGTGTGCAATGTTGAGTACTAAAAAGTGTGTATTTATAATGGAGAAAATCATCATTTTATACTCCAAGTCTCACTAACATCCCTATTTTTATGTCTTTAGGTCCTTTGTAATTTAATTATGTATGTTTTATTTTAATTAAGTATTTTATGTATTTTAGGGGATATCATGGTCATTTCACAATAAACGAGAGATCAGATGGAAAAACGGACAACACTTTTGAACTCAGGACAGTCGAAAACCTTAGGAGGAGCATAAAAAGAAAAACTGCAGTCGCTTCACATATACTGATCGTTCACACATACTGATGCACGGTTGATATATACGATGCATCGTATCGCGTCTTTGTTCGCTTTGTTCACATGTATCTGTATCTTTGACGCGTGGCATGCGATGACGTGGCACTATACGATGACGTGGCGGCATTTGATTGGGCGAATGATGTGGCATTGACCGCTTATGGCGTGGCATTGATGATGATGGCGTTGGATCGATGACGTGTCACGAGCTTATTGGACCAAAAATGTTGACCGGTGACGTGGCAGAATGTTAGTGGACGAAAAAAAACGTGTGTACGGTACATGCATATACACAGAATAACAGCCCTGATGATGTGTTCAATCCAATAGGAACTTGCCACGTGGCGCAATCCTGAGCGTCCAAATTGTTTTAATCCGATGGCCATGATTTACTCAGTTTATCTATCAAAAGGGGCTCCCCCCCCCTAATTTGACACCCCTGAATCCATTTTTGGACTCCATTTTCTCTAATTCCATCTCCATCTTGTATTTTCTACGTATTTTAATAAAATTCCCATTTTACCCCTAGTTAAATTATGAGTGGCTAATTTCTTTTCAAGCTTGGGTTGAAGGTGAAGTCTCAACATGCTCCATGGGCTTAATTTGGTAAATTTACTTTTCCTTCCCCTTTAATTTATGTGGTTGTTTTGACTTTTCGTGAGCAGGATAGTAATAATCTTGTTTGGATATCAATTTGGAATAACCGCCTCCCTGCGCAAGCGAGGTTATTCTTATTTGGCACTTTAGCCTTAAAGACCATATCTATTAAAAAGTGTGGTTCATGATGAGTGGAAGTTCCCCCTTCATGATTTAATTGGTACTAATAATGAATATTAAGCGATAGTACGTGTTGAGACATCCTGAGATCCAAGCATTTTATTTTAATAGTTTATTCCAATAGCTTTAATTCAAATTAATACATTGCCTACATAATTGTCATTATAAATCCAACCACCAACTCGAGAAAATTAATTCTACACATAATTAAAATCCACCTCCTCGTGGGATCGACACTCGTCACCATTAATCTATTCTACAATAGATTCGTGCACTCTCATGCGAGTTCAATAAAATTTGCACAACAAGTTTTTGGCGCCGTTTCTTGCAGTGAGGTAAGTATTTTAATTTGTAGAATTTTTTTCTTCTTTATTTATTTATTTTAGTTGTTTCCTTGTAATTTTTTTTTTTTATTATTAAAAAAAAAAGTGAATTAAATTTTGAAGTAGGTATTATTTTTTTCTTTCTTCTCTTCTTTAAATTTACGTAATTTAATTTTCATGTTATTTTTTTATTTTGTGAAATCGGCGGGTTCAACCGCCTCTTAATTTATTTTAATTTGTTTCACGCATTTTCTTTTCTATATATAGCGCTTGAGTTATTTTCATAAAAAAATTGTAACGTGATAAGGTTAGTATTGTAATTTCTCCCTCTTATTTATCTTTATTAATTTTGTTATCATTTTTTTCATTTGCATTTATGGTCGTAGTCACAATTACCGAATCTTGAGCATATAGACTTTGAATTAGAAAAAACACTTCGCACACACAAAGCACGTTATAAATAAAAATAAATTTGAAATGGATTTGCAACCAAAGACCACAAGAGAGAGGCCATTTAAGGACTACTTTAGTCATGCCCTTAGCTAACTTGAAAGCATCATGCATAAGATACCCAAATGTAGGCTGCTAGGAGTTTTGAATTAAAACCTAGTGTGCTAAATTGTCTCCCAACATTCTATGGACTAGAAAATGAAGATCCATATAATCATCCGAATGATTTCCATGCTATTTGTCAAACTTTTAAATATGAGAATTTTTCGGGATGATGATGTTAAACTTAGATTATTCCCATTTTCTTTAAAGGATAGAGCTCGTTCATGGTTCAATGCATTGCTGCTAATAAGCATTACATCATGGGAACAAATGGTAACAAAATTTTTGAATAAATATTTCCCAAGACATAAAACCAATCTATTCGCGAGGAAATTTGAGTTTACCCAAAAGAAGACGAGCAATTTTTGAAGCATGGGAGCGATTCAATGGGCTACTCCTAAAGTGTCCACATCATGGATACGAAAAATGGCACCAATGCCAATACTTTTTGGAGGGATTATTGCGAATGTGCAAGAATGGCTAATGGCAACAAGTGGAGGAGAGTTAATGTCAAAAGTGCATCGAGATTTGGGATTTCTTCCGACAAGCGGATAATTCCCAACAACGGAGTCGTTTGCTCGGGAGTACTAGAAGAGTTAAGGGAGTGAATGAGGTTCACATTGGCGAGTCAAGTTCGGAAATTAAAGAAGTCAAAGATATAGTTGAAGGTCTTTCCCGTCAAATAGCATCGTTAACAGCTGCTAAATTAACGGAACCACATGACCAGGACTCATACTCAGATCAAGCCAATGCCATAGGTGTAATGAGAAAGCCATCAAACTACAACCCCTACTCCAACACGTACAATCCCGGATGGAGAGACCACCCCAATTTTTCATGGTCTCAAGGATTCCAACAGAATGGACCAGCAGCTCCAGCTCCACCAATGCAACCAATTCCTCAAAATCCTCAAGCCTCTCAACCACCATTTAGACCATACAATCATAACCCAAACCATTCTCAGCCTAGACCATGTGAGGATGCATTTCAAAGTTTCAAGAATCTTATTCACTCCAAAATCGAGCAACAAAACCGCACCATTAATGAACTACGAAATGAGATGAGAGCGGGTTTCAACTCACAAACCCAATCAATTTCAAACCTTGAAAAAATGGTGGGACAACTTGCTTCGTCAGTTCAGACCTTGGCAATGACTGTTGAGAAAGGTAAATTCCCAAGTCAACCAGTGCCAAATCCTAAAGGAGTGTATGAAGCAAGTACCAGTTCACCTCAGCAGCATGGAGAGGTCAAAGCCGTCATGACCTTGCGAAAAGGAAAAGAAGTCGACAACAACGTAGAGATGCCGGTACAAAAAACAACTCAAATTGTACCCTGCAAAATGAAGAAGACTCATCATCGAGAGGAGAAAGAAGAAACCAACCCACGAGAATACGTTCCAAAAGCTCCATTTCCCGGGAGGTTAGCTAAAGCAAAAAGGGAAAATCTACAAGTGAGATTTTTGAAATCTTTAAACAGTAAGTGTTAACATCCCTTTGCTTGATGCTATAAAACAAGTGCCATCTTATGCCAAGTTTCTTAAAGACCTTTGTACTAAAAAAGAGAAACATTTATGTTCAAAAGAAGGCATTTTTAACAGAAAATGTGAGTTCTATACTCCAACACAAACTTCCTCTAAAATACAAAGATCCGGGCTCCCCCACTATCTCATGTAGTATAGGAACCACACAATTGAGAATGCTTTGTTGGACTTAGGAGCTAGTGTAAATCTTTGCCTTACTCGGTTTGTGAAACTTGGTGGGAGAATTACACCCAACTCAGGTGGTGTTACGAACTTAGCAGACGGTCCATGAAAAAACCTCGTGGTATTGTGGAGGACGTCTTATACTGGTAGATAAGTTTTATTTTCCTGTTGATTTCATTGTAATTGACACTCAACCAAATCCAGGATTGAAGGAAGCGGATCCCTATTATCCTAGGGACGACCTTTCTTGGCAAATCGCTAGATGCTCACATTCAATGCAGATCGAAATATCGCATTGTCTTTTGGCAATATGACGATGGAACTAAATATCTTCAACATCGCCAAACAACCTCCCAATCAGATGATGAAATTGTTGATGTGGATTTAATCGAAGAATTAGTTGATAATACTTTTCTTTCAAATCTTAGTGATGACCCTTTTTACAAACATGTTTAACTCACTTTGGTTTGAATTTTGATATTGACAGATCAATAGATGAGGTTAACGCCTTACTTGATTCAAAGACCATCCATGGACATTAACAAATGGAAGTCAAGAGTGGAACAACTAGCACCATCGAGAAGAAACGAGTCCATCATTACAATCACCACCAAAACTTGAGCATTGTGCATACTTTGGGCGTGAAAAATTCAACTTTGACATGCAGCAAGCTAACTTAGAAAGAAAATCACAACCGGCGAACTTGAAGAAAGTCGTAATGATGTATACAAAAATGCCAAGATTTACAAACAAATAATGAAAGTCTTTCATGACAAGCAAATTATGAAAAATCTTTCACACCAGGTCGAAAAGTACTTTTATTCAATTCTCACTTGCGCTATTCCCGGGTAAGTTACGCTATCGATGGATCGTCCCTTTATAGTCCACACTGTTTTTTCATATGGAGCGCTTAAAATTAAGGATCCAAAGAACGGTGTAATTTTTAAAGTTAATGGTCAAAGATTGAAGCCATATCTAGAGTACCAACCACGTGAAAAAGACAAAAATAGATTTGAGTGACCCACCAAATTTAAATTAAGAATTTTTCTTATTTATTTCTTCTTTTGGTGATTTAAATTATTGTGAAAGTGTGTTTATTTAATCATTCATTTTTTTTTATCACTTCTAATTATGTGTTCCTCAACTAGACGTTCTCTTGAACATTCTCGGACAAACTTCAACGTGTACAATCTCATCGAGAAGCCGATACGATTTTGTAAAACGATCGTATTTGGAAGCTACAACCTCCGGAGTTGGTATCCCACGTTGAAGATCTAGAAAGACAACTCAAAGAAATTGAGGGAGGTATCAACGAAACCCAAATCGAACTTGAGGAAAACTCAATAAGAGGACAATTGTGAGATTATTATTTTTCTTTTCTTTTCTTTTCTTTTCTTTTTTTGTGTGTTCTCTAGTTTGTTACCCGGTTAAGTGGCGGATAACGGTACTCGTGACAATCAAAGTCGGTTACTTTAGTTTCCCATAATAACTAATATTCTCGAAGAAGGTATGGACGAAACGCGATTCTAGCAAAGCTTCACAAGCGATTTCCTTCACTTCCTCGGGAGATGCCCTCCTTACGATCTATAAAGCTCGGTCCGAACGCATGCGATTGCTTATGAGAAATAACGTCCCTGCCGACATCCGTTGGTTAATCGAGGCCAAGGTACGTTTGGCGGTGAGTTACCTCCTAAATTTATTGCATACATGCCTGGTTGTGGTAAAGGAAATTACTCGAGAAAACGAAGAGTGAAAAACTTCATGTTAATTGTCATAAGTGTGCCAGGATGAAATGCAATAAAAATCCTTGTTCTTTCGGAATGATGTCGATAACAGGGAAGATAAGATTCATTCATTAGGGATGGCTTGAATAAAGAGTCATTGGATGATATCCTTTTGTCTCTTGAAACGCATCCCGGTGGATACGTCTGAAAGAGCAATTCTCCGCTATGGCCATTATTTCAAAAAGAGCATGCACGATATAGTCTTGGGAATCGACTATAAACGACCTGTTTTGCGCTTTATAAGAAAAACTGGATGGGAAGCCTATCCTCGACCCATGTAGGGCGTTCAAGCCGCTTTACGGGCGTAAAACCGAGGAGGAAGATGTGAGCCACAATCACAACTACCCGTAAATATCCTTTTTACTTTGTTGTTTTATTTTCTTGTTGTTTTATCTCACTCGTTGTTTTTTATCAATTGCATTATTGTCTTTAATAATTGAGTGCTTTTTCTTTTACTATTTTCTTTTTGACTCTCGAGCCATGTGCTTTTCTGCGTTAATTGACATAGACATGCTACCTCCTATACAAAGAAATCATTGTCACCAAGATCCTTGAAATATGATCATTTTCTTTTAGACTCACAAATTGTTTTTGAGAAGCATCCCAATGGCAGCTACTCCCATAAACAATTTAAGAACATTTGTGTGCTCTCTGGATTTAACTATGGCAAACATAAAGAGTTCGTTGAGGCAGCCATCGATCTTGGTCAACGCATAGCAGAAAGAAATTTGCATCTGATTTATGGAGGAGGTGACCGAGGGTTATCAAAACTAGTCTCGTGTTTATCTCGAGAGGAGCCAAGTGTTAGGCATCATCCCAAGAAGCCTCAAACCGTTGGCTTTGTATGTCGACTCACCAACCTGGAGAAGAGTTAGTTGTCTCGGTATGCAAGAAAGAATAAGCTGAAATGCTAAATCATGCGATGCTTTTATTTTCCTACCGGAGATCTTGCAACTCTGAGGCACTAATCACATTAAGATCTTGGGCCCATCCCCGAACATTCATCGAAAACCCATCGGTTTGTTAAATGTTAATAACTTTTATGATGGCTTCATCGCATTTCTTAACCATGCAATAAAAAACCATTTCATCCCTTTCACAGCGAAAAAAATATTTATTTGTGCTCATACTGCTAACAAGTTACTTGATCTGTTACAAGCTTATAGACCAGAGCCAGATCCCAAGACCCTCGTGTTGGAATGACCAACTAATGATGGTAACAATAGCCGTAATAAGAAGTGCAAATTAGATTTAACTCTCCGCTTGTAAATATTTTCTTCTGTGATACAGCATTCAGGTGATGTCTTCTAAACCCTATTTTCTTTCAAACATTGAGGACAATGTTTCGCTTACAGTTGGGGGAGGGAATAGTTGACAATTGTGGAATATCTCAATCTTGGTGTAGTTTTTACTATTTTGTATTGTAGAAACTAATCGTGGCTAAATTTTTTTTGAGTCGAAGATGGTGAATATGGAGTGTAGTAACTCTAAAACGCATCTTCTTACTATAAAAAAAAAAAAAAAAATAAATTTTTTTTTATATTTTCATATTTTGATTACAATATAACTTTCAAATTTTATTATTTGTATTAAATTTGGTCTTTAGGTATGTTAAAACATGCTTTTTAATTTACATGTTGATGTTGGAAACAAATTTAAGTTCTTGAAAGAATGCACATGTCATAATAATTTCCAAGTGAGTTTTTGCTGCTGTTATTTTTCTTTGGAAATGTAACCCTTTTCGCCCATTCTTCATTCAACAGTAGTTTATTCTTTATACATTATAAAAAAAAAAAAAAAAAAAAAAAAAAAAAAAAAAAAAAGTGTGTGTTGCCACATCTGCAGATCTATCTAACTAGTAGATATGGAAGATTATTTAGAACCCTAAAATATGACAAAGAAAGCCATCTTTGGTCCGTTTGAGCCTTTCTAGCCAACCCTATTAATATGTATCCATAGTTAACCCCTTTGAGCCTTAAAAAAAAAAAAAAAATAATAATAAAATAAAAATAAAAGACTTTTCTTTGTAACCTATTATCTTTGTCTCTACTTTCAACGTGAGTATCACCTATATTTTTTATTTATCACCACCCATTTTTTTTTTAAAATATATATAATTTTGAATTAAAAAAAAAAAAAAGGTGCTAAAAAAAAAAAAAAGAGAAAAAGAAACAAAAGAAAAAAAATGTTTACAAATAAAAAAAAAAAAAAAATCAAGTGAAAACCACATTACAATCACAAAAGTTCTCTATTTTTCAAACATATATTTTTTTTTTCCTATTATCCTTTCTTTGTTAACACGTCCCCTAAATGGCCTACGTTACGTCCAATAAAAGTCCTTCTTGATTTTAGGAACTATAGTCTTAAATAAAACTAGTAATATGGGTTGAAAAGATGTGGTAATGCATGTTAAAAAAAAAAAAAAAAAAAAAAAAAAAAAAAATGATGATGACGTATTGGTTTGATTAGAATTTTAAATTAAAATCGTCTTATTTCTAAGTGAGGGCATATTTCTATCACCTTAGTGAGAGTGTGTGATATTACTTTTTATTATTTTCACTCAAATTACCATTCACCTGGAGTGATTGTTTTGGGTTTAATTTTTTGTGAATTCTACTACCAGTGTGATTTTGGGGTTTGCATGTCATTCCTAAAAGTAACTAGATTACTGAAGTTGTAACAAAGTTTTCTAAACTGATTCATGTGGAGAGTTGATGTGGGAATGATATTTCTTTAGACTGTAGATAATGCTTATACTTTTATTTGATTGTTATCATTAGTCTGATTAAATAAATTCCACAGTAAAAAAAAAAAAAAAAAAAAAAAATTGTTTCAGTTTTTTTTTCGCTCAAATTGCTAGGGACTAGCAATAAGCTGGTTGGGGGGTGTGTTGAGTACTAAAAAGTGTGTATTTATAATGGAGAAAATCATCATTTTATACTCCAAGTCTCACTAACATCCCTATTTTTATGTCTTTAGGTCCTTTGTAATTTAATTATGTATGTTTTATTTTAATTAAGTATTTTATGTATTTTAGGGGATATCATGGTCATTTCACAATAAACGAGAGATCAGATGGAAAAACGGACAACACTTTTGAACTCAGGACAGTCGAAAACCTTAGGAGGAGCATAAAAGAAAAACGGATCGCACATATACTGTCAGATCGCTTCACACATACGTCTGACGGTTGATATATACGATCGCATACGATCTTATTCTCACACTGTTCACATGTACTCACATGTATCTTGGCCGACGTGGCATGCGATGACGTGGCACTATACGATGGCGTGGCGGCATTTGATTGGGCGAATGATGTGGCATTGACCGCTTGTGGCATTGGGATCGATGATGTGGCGTTGACGATGACGTGTCACGAGCTTATTGGACCAAAAATGTTGACCGGTGACGTGGCGAGAATGTTAGTGGACGAAAGAAACGTGTATGCGGTACATGCATATACACGAATAACAGCCCTGATGATGTGTTCAATCCAATAGGAACTTGCCACGTGGCGCAATCCTGAGCGTCCAAATTGTTTTAATCCGATGGCCATGATTTACTCAGTTTATCTATAAAAAGGGGGCTCCCCCCCCCTAATTTGACACCCCTGAATCCATTTTTGGACTCCATTTTCTCTAATTCCATCTCCATCTTGTATTTTCTACGTATTTTAATAAAATTCCCATTTTACCCCTAGTTAAATTATGAGTGGCTAATTTCTTTTCAAGCTTGGTTGAAGGTGAAGTCTCAACATGCTCCATGGGCTTAATTTTGTTAAATTTACTTTTACTTCCACTTTAATTTATGTGGTTTTTTTGAATTTTCTTTGACAGATATTAATAATCTTGTCGGATATCGGTGGAATAACCGCCTCCCAAAGCAGTTATTACTATTTGGCACGGGAAGCCCTTAGACCATATCTATTAAAGTGTGGTTCATGATGAGTGGAAGTTCCCCTTCATGATTTAATTGGTACTAATAATGAATATTAAGCCGATGGTACGTGTTGAGGCATCCTAGATCCAAGCATTTTATTTTAATAGTTTATTCCAATAGCTTTAATTCAAATTAATACATTGCCTACATAATTGTCATTATAAATCCAACCACCAACTCAGAAAATTAATTCTACACATAATTAAAATCCACCTCCTCGTGGGATCGACACTCGTCACCATTAATCTATTCTACAATAGATTCGTGCACTTGCGAGTTCAATAAAATTTGCACAACATGCAACACAAAATGAATTCCATGAGGTGCATTTCGCGATAACATTACGGTAGATAGCCACTATGCAACAATGAGGACATTCTTTCAAGCTCCATTATTTTAATTCAAAAGAAAACAGGTATATACTATGTCAGGCCATTCTATGTATGATTTGTGTTCTAGAAACTACATGATGAACCAACATTTCTAGTTTTCCCCACTTCTTAAACATTTAAATACTCTGTTATGATCTAGAATGAAAATGAGAAGCATAAGTTTATCCTCATACCAAAACATATTCAACCAGTTAACCACACTAACGTTAGGTTGATCCTTATTATATAGGAAAATGCAAAACTATACTTAAAAAAAATAATGATATCAAACCATCATGTTCAGCTATACCACGATTCACAAGACACTGCCCCCATTATATATCTCTTCCCGGTAAACAACAATGCCCTATAGCATCTTGCAACTTGTACTTTCAATTGCAAATTGAAATCCTCTATAATTAATTGAGCGAGTCGACTCTGTCGGTTCAGATCATACATTTAGGAACAGAGCCCTACGCTTCTTTTCCGAGAGATTTTGATAAGTGATGCCAAAAAAAAAAAGTCAAGATAGATGCAACAAGAAACTTACTTGAATTGAAGTAAAAGCTTTAGCATGATATGCAAGTGCTCATAACGCAATCTGTACATACATAGATAGGAAAGATATGACTCGTCCATCTATTATGATCTAGGAGGAATGAGGAGCAATATTAATTCATCAAGAACAAGCACCACAAATATCCAAGAACATGACATCTATATTAATGGACACAATGATCAAAGCCAAGAAAGACATTTAACCATCATGAACTTAATCATGTACGAACAAAGCAGCCAACAAATTGATAGCTTGAATTTAACTAATAATTCCACTTGGCAGATTGATAGATTGAATTTAATCAATAAATCAACTTCAGGTATCGTGTTTCCGTATTGGAAGAGAGAATAACAATTAATAGATATGTCGACTAGTTAAAAGAGTTTAATGCTTTGTTTGGTTACTCAAAAACTAAGGAAAGTTCCCGAGAAAGTTTGCAATTGCGAGAGAAAAAGAGAATGTAAAGTTAAAGATTATTCTTTTTATTCTAACCATATTAAGCTAAGTTACAACAATATTTATACATACATCTGGAATCAACTAAAAACACAACAAAAACGTGAGCTTTGATTACACGGTGGCTTGACCAAAGATTTGGAGGAAATAACAAACTTTCTAACTTGTGTAACCACCTATCCATGTGGCTGCTAAGTCATCAATGAGTTGGCATTAAATCCACATCAGCAACTGATCTTAACATGCCCCCTTAAGCTCAAGGCCTTGGATAGACATTGAGCTTAGTTCTTAAGTAGGCAAACTAATCAAACCCAAGAGGCTTAGTTAGAATATCAGCCACCGATTAAAGCTAGATATGTGCTCAACAACAAGTTCCTTTTTAACAATGTGTTCCTTGACAAAATGAAGATCCAGCTCTATATGCTTAGTCCTTGTATGGTACTTGGGATTACTTGCTAAAGCCTCAGCACTTTTATTGTCACAATACAATATAGGAGATTCAACTAGAGAAACTTTTAACTCCTTTAACAGATATGTAATCCATAGAACTTCTGAAGTTGTTAATGCTAGAGCTCGGTATTCTGATTCAGCAGAGGATCTGGAAATAATGTTCTGTTTCTTGGAGGGCCAAGAGATAAGATTTGGACCAAGAAAGACACAATACCCTCCAACCGATCTTCTATCATCGTGGATCTGCTCCCAACGTCTGCATGAGAATATCTTTGTTAAAAAGCAAGTGTTCTGTGTTAGAGAATTGGATGCCATAGGTTACTGATTTTTGTAGATATCTTAATATCCTTTTACATGCTTGCCATTGAATAATTGTTGGAGCTCCTAGAAATTGGCTTAATTTGTTTATTGTGAAGGCTATTTCTGGCCTTGTTAATGTAAGATATTGAAGAGAGCCAATGATACTTCTGTAAAGAGATACATTTCTAAAAGCTTGGCCTTGCATCCTTTGCTTTCAAGCATGTTGGCCTTCTTTAAGATGTCTCCTATGTATTTGGTTTGAGAGAGATGCAAACCAGTGACTGAAGGTGTGACTTCCAATCCCAAAGTAATTAAATTCCCCAAATCTTTGAGAGCAAATTAAGCCAAGGAACTTGATAACCTTTGTTATTTGAGCCTAATTTGAACTAGTAACTTAATGTCATCCACATAAATAAGAATAACAAGAATATCTCCAGTTATATGCTTAAGAAACAAAGAATTATCTGATTTGGATAGTTGAAACCCCTACTACATC
This sequence comes from Luvunga scandens, assembly GCA_030449905.1. Taxonomy (NCBI): domain Eukaryota; kingdom Viridiplantae; phylum Streptophyta; class Magnoliopsida; order Sapindales; family Rutaceae; genus Luvunga; species Luvunga scandens. Next base: position 19,864 of record JASUUG010000519.1, on the reverse strand, counting down.
AAAGAGCTTTTCAATCTGTCATACCAAGCTCTAAGAGCTTGCTTAAGACCATATAATGCCTTGTTTAGTTTGCAAATATATGAAGGAAAATGTGGATTGATGAACCCTTTTGGTTGATGCATAAATACATCCTCTGTAAGCACACCATTAAGGAAGGCATTGTTGACATCTAACTGCCTTATTTGCCAATGATGCATAACAGCTAAACTGAGAATAATCCTTATAGTACAAAGCTTTACCACTAGGCTGAATGTTTCAAAGAAATCCACACCATATGTTTGATGAAACCCCTTTGCAACTAACCTTGCTTTATATTTGGAAATGCTACCATCCGGATTATATTTAATTCTGAACACCTATTTATTGCCAACAATCTTCTCTGCTGATTGTGGTGGTACCAAAATCCAAGTACCATTCTGTTCTAGAGCTTGAACCTCATCTGTCATAGCCTGATACCATCTTTGATCTGCCAATGCTTCTTTAACACTTGCAAGTTCAAGGTCTTGTATAGCAGTTAGGTAAGTTTTTGGCTTAAAAATTCCTAACTTTGCTCTAGTAACCATAGGATGAGTGGATGTTGTTGGCTGTAAAGGTGGAAGAGTTAATGAGGGTGAGGAAATATGCTGACTAGATGATGATGTATTTTTGGAAGAAGTGTTTGAGGGAAAAGTTTGCTGACTAGATAATGGTGAGTTTATAGGTGGTAAAATTGGTGATGGCTGTAGACTTGATGTTGAAACCACTGGTGAAGCAGGTGATGTTGTAGATAACTGATTTGAGCTGCTGTCATGAAGAATAGTAAATGGAGAAGAACAATTTGGCACTGACTTAGAAAAAGACTGAGAGAAAGAGAATAGCTCAGAATAAGGGAATTCAGACTCATTAAAATGAACATGTATGGCTATAAAAACTTTGCTTAACTTATCTAAACATTTATATCCCTAATGCAGAGGACTATATCCCAAGAATAGACGCTTTTGAGAATGAAAGTCAAGCTTATATTGATTATAAGGTCTTAGTAATGGATAACATGCACAACCAAATACCCTAAGGGTTTGATAATTTGGAGACTGTTTGTGTAGTTTTTGATAGGGAGATAAATTGTTAAGAATTGTGGTTGGCATTTTATTTATGAGATATGAGATTGTATGGAAGGCTTCCCACAAAAAAGAAATAGGCATTTTAGCTTGAGCAAGAAGTGTCAACCCGGTTTTAACCACATGCCTATGTTTTCTTTCTACAACTCCATTTTGATGATGTGAGTAAAGATAGCTGTATCTAATTTGTATTCTTTCTTATTGAAGAAAAGGCTGAAACACTCTAAACTCTCCTCCCATATCAGATTGTAAGGCTTTAATAGGGAGTTGAAACTGTTTTTCAACTAGCTGTTTTAAATTTTGAAAGTAGCTAATGCATCTGACTTTAAAACCAGAGGGAAAATCCAACAATATCTAGTGTAATCATCAACAAAGGAGATGTAGTATCTATAACCATCTAGGGAGAGATCAGAAGCTGGTCCCCATAAGTCTGTGTGAATCAATTCTAAAGGTGTTTTTGTTTTTATTTCTATAGAGGAGAAATGTAACTAATGCATTTTTCCAAGTTGACAAGAATCACAAAACTCAAAAGAGTGTCTATTGATATTAACAGAAGACAAACATTTATCTTTCAGAATAGTTTGCATAGCATTTTTATTTGGATGACCAAGTCTCTTGTGCGAGAGATTTATTGAAACAGAACTTGAAGTATGAAGGTTAATAGGAGACATAGATATAAACTCTGAGTTTAAGGATGATACATCACTGGAATCTTTGACAGCATGAACATTTTTATTGGAAAAGAGAAAAGACACCATAGAACTTAGTTTAATGTCTTGAGAGTTTAAGAATGGAACATAATCATCTTGTAACAGCAGCTTATACAGTCCATCTTTAACAATCCCCTGAGCCACCAGAGTGTCCTTCACCTTGTCCTTTAGTAAACAAATATCAGAGATAAATTCAATGATTAGATTACTGTCAGTAAGGAGTTTGGATACACCAATGAGATTTTTAGTGATTTGAGGAACACATAATACATCATTAAGATGAATACATGAATTAAGTGATGTTTTGATATTGAAGTGTCCTATATGTGTGATTGTGATACCTTGACCATTTCCTACCAGCAATGAATTTAAGCCATAATAAACCTTATCATCAGTTAAGTTATGGACTGAATTAGTAAGGTGATGAGTTGCTCCACTGTCAAGGTACCAACCTTGATCTGCTATGCCCTCAGATGTAGTCATATAAGCTGCTCTGAACCCTTGACTTTGAGCTGGAAATTGACCTGAAGCATGAACATTTGCAACAAAGTTTCTATTGAATCTTTCTCTACACTCAACAGCAGTGTGATTGAACCTGAAACAAATTTGACATGCAACTCCTCCTTGAGCAAAATTTCTGCCATTGTTTCCTGAACCAAATCCATCTCTTCCACTACCATTGTTGAAGTTGCCTATGAAACCATTGTTAAAGCCACCTCTACCAAAGTTATTATTCCAGCCCCTTTTATTTGAGTTTTGACCTTGATAATTTCCTCTACCACTACCATTATAGCCACCTCTTTCTCCAGAATTATAATTCCAGTTATTTCCACCATTATAATTCCAGTTATTTCCACCATTTTTGTTCCAGTTAGCTTGAGCATTATTGTTTCCTTTCTTTTGAAAATTTGTAGTCTGAGCTACATTTGCTGCATAATTGCTTTTGATTTCCTTGTTTTCATTATATTTGCCATTTTCAAGTCTAGCCTCATATGTGAGAAACATAGTATAGGCATCACTTAGTTCCATAGTCAACATGTTTGCCTCAATGTAAACTACAACAAGATAATAAGATTGATCCAATCTAGTGATAAGATAAGTAATCAAATCTAGATTACCAACATGACTTCCAGCTAATGCAAGACCATCAGTAATAGTTTTGAGCTTAGTAAAATAATCTATCATGGTCATAGATCATTTCCTTAAATTGTTTAGAAGCATTTTCGGATGAACCTTTTTAGCCATTGATTTAGAACCAAACTGTTTTTCCAGATTTGTCCACAAATCAAAAGAAGTTTTGGAACTTACTACAAGGCTGAGTATATCAACACTCACTGAAGACATAATCCAGCTGAGAAGAAGTTGATCCTGGCGTTTCCAAATAGCATACTCTGGATTTTCTCTTCCTTCAGATCTAGAATCAGAAGAGAGAAATTGCTCTGGACATTGCTTCGATCCATCAATATAGCTATCAAGTCCATTTCCACGAATGGAAGAAAGAACTTGTTGCTTCCAAACTGTGTAATTAGAACGATCAAGCTTGATCGGAGTAGTGAAAGTGAAAGAAGTTGTTGTATTGATACTGGATTGATGATTAGCACTTAATGATGCCATAATCAGATCTGAGATTTGGCTCTGATACCAAGTTAAAAGAGTTTAATGTTGTTTGGTTACTCAGAAAACTAAGGAAAGTTCCTGAGAAAGTTTGTAATTGCAGAGAAAAAGAGAATGTAAAGTTCTGAAGATTATTCTTTTTATTCTAACCATATTAAGCTAAGTTACAACAATATTTATACATACATCTGGAATCAACTAAAAACACAACAAAAACGTGAGCTTTGATTACAGCTGGCTTGAGCAAAGATTTGGAGGGAAATAACAAACTTTCTAACTTGTGTAACCACCTATCCATATGGCTGTTGAGTCATCAATGAGTTGGCATTAAATCCACATCAGCAACTGATCTTAACAGGACTTTATCAAACTTTGCTCAAAGTATACTAAATACTAAATAGATCAAGTGGTCTCATTATTTTTCACCTACTGTCTTGTATCTCTAATGTCAAATCATGCCCTTGAGCAGCTCTTTTTGGCATCTACTTGGCCATTTTTCTTCTTCAACTGCTTGAAGTTCATACAAGTTCATGTTTTGCCTCCAGCAACTCTTGAATTAATGGTCAATGAAATATAAAATAAGATGAGTAAATATTGATCACACACCATTATGAATCAAAAGCCAAGGATCAAGTAGAGGAAGCATCCATAAAGGTAACATGAGAGTAATTATATCAATTCAAATCTCATCAAAGTAAGTTAGGACATCAGAGAAAGAAAGAAAGAAAGAAATTAGCAAGGGAAACATGCATAAACAATTTTTTTTTTTTAAAAAAAAAAGTTATCTATCACCAAGGGTAATTTTCCCTTGGAAAAAAATATAATATTTTTCATATTTATCCAACAAAAAGTATTTATTGTTAATGGTATATTGCACCTTGGAAATGTCTGATTCATAATATAAATATTTCTTGTGGTATACATTACATATAAAGTGGACTGCATTTAATTTGGTAGACGAGACTACAACGGGTCAAAATGCTTGATCTAATTCGATCGGACCTAACCTGACCCAAAAAATATCAAGTTCGAATCGAATCAGATTGTTAGCAAAACCCGATTGGGTTTCACCTGATTCGATCCAAAAAACAGATCGGGTTGGCTTTAAAATTGAAAAACATAATGAAACAAACACCTCATGCCATGCACTCGAACCACACACTCACAGGCTAGACTGCACGCTCACACCACACAATCACACACGCACACACAAAGCTTAGCCTCCAAAGATCGGGGACAACAAGACACCAAACAGCAACTGTGCGAGGCAACAACAGCCAATAGATCGGAGATGCAAACACGTGAAGTAGCAGCCAGCAGTCACCGACACAATTGGGCGAAGCCAAGCCATCGTTGTTGCTGCGATTCGCCGTCGCGATCTACTGCACCTTGAACGTTGCTACTTGCTGCCGCTTGCTTCACCAATTGCCGCAACCGCTGTAAGTTGCTTCACCTCGATAGTCAACATCACCAAGCATTTCATGGTATTTGACTAGATTGTTTTAAATAATTAGTTTTAAAAAAATTGAAATGATATTATGTGATGAGGTATTGAGGTTAGTATTTTGTTGGATAACTTTTGGTGAAAAAAAAAAAGGATTTTGAAATTATTAAGACAAATAGAAATATAAAATGGATATGATGTGAATGCCTTTTAACTCGAATCCGATTTATGTTCGGATTAGATCAGATTAATAATTCGGATTGAGTTTGAATGACTTTTTCCCCAATCTGATTAATCTGAAACCCGATCAGGTTGATCGAACCCGACCTGAATCTGATTTTGCCCACCCCTAGACGAGACCCTTTAGAACTAACAAAGATCTATGAATCTTGTAATCAATTCACAAGAAAAAGAAATGAATTGAAACTGGAAACAAAGAAAGGGAATAACAAGAACAAAACAAAATTAAGGTTAACATTCTACAAGCAATTTCATTGAAATTATGGAAAAGTCTGCCCTTTCCCACTTATTAAATGAATCTCAACTAGTTTTATAGTTCTCTCTAACGAGCTAAAGCTTGAATCCTAACTCTGTTTAAAATAAACTTACAAGTTGTTGAATAAAGAGTTGTCATACCACGCTGGCAAGTGAGCAACAAAATTTCCCGTCAAAGCAACAAGTCTCTAAACTGAAATGGCGCAAGAGATATATCCACTTATTATTATTATTATTATTATTATAGTTGTCTTGATTAATATTATTGTTGTCATGTAATCCTCTACAGAGACAAGACATTCTTTTTTTGGTGAAAACAAGCCAAATGGGGAAGTAAAGAAACCAAAAGCATACATCGCCTGGATATTTAAGCAACCTTGACTACGTTGACTAGACTAGACTAGAAGTGCCTGTTCCGGGAATGATAACGGACTTGATTTCCGGCTCAACACTCATATTTGCTATGGCCAAACTTTTTTTGCCCTCCACTATGAGCCATACTTGGTCCATATTGCACAGCTGGGACACCATTCAGATTGACAGAAACTGGAGTCTGTGCTTCATAGCCTTTGATGGTTGAAGATCCTCTCCGAGGACATTTGTAGCAATTCTTAAGTTGTGGTTGCATTCTGGGGTAAGAAGTACTAGTATTGCAATTCATTCCACTAAGTTGTGTTCAATTCATGGAGCTAAATACTGCCTGATTAGTTGGGGCAGAGATGCCAACGAGCAGAAAATCTTGCTTGTTTAGCAGTGACTGCAAACTCCTTTCTTCTGTTGTGATGCTGCATTTTGGAAGTGCAGACAAAGAATTGTTGACTGGAAAAAAAAAAGGAAAAATGTTCTGATTGCTCAATTTTTCTAATTCAAAATACAGAAATGGTTAAGAAAGATTTCTGAAAATATGCCGAACAAATAATGCTCAAAGTCAAGCAAATGCTTACTGCAGGGCATGCAGCAAAATGGAACTGCATCCACAAGTTCTTAAAATATATCCCATTGGACGCGAACAACTTTTGGAATTAATTATATTATACATTGGTGAGTAATGAGGTCCAACAACAGAGCTTACCAGGTATTTGATTTATCGTAAATCCAAGGCTTTGGCGTAAGTTAGGAATCTGTCTATGCTGAGCAATAACATCAAGAAGATTTTCAAGTTCATCATCATCAAATGTAGGTGCCAATCTATAGGCAGCTAAAAGATGCAAAAATCTCAGCTCCCCCATAGAATTCTCGACTGCTACTTGCATCTTCTTCTTCCACTCACCAGCTACCAGTTCACATCTTAATCTCGTACGTGAGCATTAATCTCCGGTGCTACACTTGATAACCGCTCCAACAAAAGAATACAACTCCTAATAATGCCCACATTAAGCTCCATAGTTCGCTTCCTTGAAATGAGAAGGGTAAAATCCTGATATTGCATCTAACACCAACAATGCCGGTCACTTGCTTTTTTAAGTCTATTAAAATTTCACCAAAAAGAAAGTCATGCTTCTTAAAATACTGATTCAATAACAACTGCAGATTTCATCCGTTGCCTGTCGAATTTTCAGTTTCCTCAACTTTTACTTGCAACTGGAGAATGTTAGACAATTTTTTCTCTTTCAACTCCAGATTTTTACCGCGATCTTCAACTGCTTTTCGGATAGATCAAACTTTTTCTCTCCTAATTCAAACTCCTTGACACTTTCCTCAAATTGTCTCTCTTTTGCTTCAAGATCTTGTAAGCGGTCTTCTAAACCTGTCTTAAATGAATAAAAATGCTTCTCCTTCTCTTTGAGATGTTTGAGGTATCCAAAGCTCATTCTTTGAATGAGATCAAATTGCAGTTTGTTTGACTCATAATCCATAGAAAGCTCCTCTGCAAAATTTTGCATCAAACTAGTATGCGTCTTTTTTAATTCGACCTCCTCTGAGCATTCCAAAATTGACTTTTTGATTGAAATTATCTCCATTTTTTTAACCTGGAACTCCTTGCTTATTTCTTAATCGATTCTTGGACAGATTTTAATTGCATCTCCTTTAATGCGAGTTCCTGAATGCATTCTTCAATGTATTTTTGTTTCTCGGACAACTCTTGACTCTTTCTTAATTCAACCTCCTCTGAGCATTCCAAAATTGACTTTTGCTTTCAATGAATCAAGCTGCTTCTCTTCGTTTTGAAGTTCATTTCTACGCTGAGCAACCATATCCCAGTATGATACTAATCCCATCAAGACTTATTTAAAAGATTTTTGAGTCAGCTCCAAAGTTTCATTTTCACATGCAAATTTGGTCTCAGTCTATGACAAGAATTATTAACATCATCATAGGACTTCTACTTGTCTTCAAGTTGCTTTATGTAAGCGACAACCAATTCTTCAATGCATGCTCTTTCTCACTTTCCCTCAATTGCTTTCTTTCAACTCCATTTTCTTACAACAACCTTTAATCAAATTGCCCAATGCGACCAGCCACTTCTGCTCGACATAACATTTCTCCAAATTCTCTTGAACTAAACTCAGTTCCTTATTCTTCAGATCAAGCGAAATTTTCACTGAATTCAGTTTCTTTCAATTGAAGCTCACAATTACATTCTCCAATCCTTTTTTCGGCTAAAACGCAATTCTTTTTCCTTGCAGGCAAGCTCACCGTTACATTCGTCAATATTTTCCTGCACCAAAACACCCACTCTCTTTATTTTCAATATCCTTAGCACGCTCATCTAGCAACCTAATCTCCATATCAACATTATTACTTTGCTTTTCAAGTGATTTCATAGTTAAATCAAAGTTTTCCTCTAAATCTTTCCATTGAGCGGTGAACACAAGTATTAGTTAAAAGAATTTATTGCTGTTTGGTTGCTCAGAAAGCTTACGAAAGTTTCTGAGAAAGTTTGCAATTGCAGAGAGAAAGAGAATACAAAATTTTGAAAATTATTCTTATTCAATCCAATCACATTAAGCTAAGTTACAATGATATTTATACATACATCTGGAATCATCTAAAAGTAACAAAAACGCGAGCATTGATTACAATTGGCTTGATCAAATATTGGAGGGAAATAACAAACTTTCTAACTTGTGTAACAACCCATCCATGTGGCTGCTGAGTCATCAATGAGCTGGCATTAAATCCAAGTCAGCAACTGATCTTAACATGCCCCCTTAAGCTCAAGGTCTTGGATAGACATTGCCCTTATTTCTTAAGTAGGCAAACTGATCAAACCCAAGAGGTTTAGTTAGAATATCAGCTAGTTGATTAAAGCTAGATATGTGCTCAATAACAAGTTCCCTTTTAACAATGTGTTCCCTAACAAAATGAAGATCCATCTCTATATGCTTAGTCCTTGTATGGTACTTGGGATTGCTTACTAGAGCCTCAGTACTTTTATTGTCACAATACAATATAGGAAATCTAACTAGTGAAACCTTTAACTCTTTTAACAGATATGTAATTCATAGAACTTCTGAAGTTATTAATGCTAGAGCTCTGTATTCTATTCAGCAGAGGATCTGGAAACAATGTTCTGCTTCTTCGAGGGCCAAGAGATAAGATTTGGACCTAGAAAGACACAATACCATCCAACTGATCTTCTATCATCAGGATCTGCTTCCCAATCTGCATCAGAATATGCTGTTAAAGCAAGTGTTCCTGAGTTAGAGAACTGGATGCCATAGGTTGCAGTACTTTGTAGATATCTTAATACCCTTTTACATGCTTGCCAGTGAATAGTTGTTGGAGCTCCCAAAAATTGGCTTAATTTGTTTACTGTGAAGGCTATTTTTGGCCTTGTTAATGTAAGATATTAAAGAAAGCCAATGATGCTTCTGTAAACAGATATATTCCCAAAAGCTTGGTCTTTATCTTTTTGCAGCTTGTCAGACACACTTATGGGTGTATTGCATCCTTTGCTTTCAAACATGTTGGCCTTCTTTAAAATATCTCTTATGTATTTGGTTTGAGAGAGATGCAAACCAGTAACTGAAGATGTGACTTCCTATTCCAAAAAATAATTGAATTCCCCCAAATCTTTAAGAACAAATTCTAAACCAAAGAACTTGATAACTTGTTCTATTTGAGCCTAATTTAAACCAGTAACCAGAATGTCATCCACATAAATGAGAATAACAAGAATATCTCCAGTTGTATGCTTAAGAAACAAAGAATTATCTGATTTGGATAGTTGAAACCCCTACTGCATCAAAAAGTTTTTCAATCTGTCATACCAAGCTCTAAGAGCTTGCTTAAGACCATATAATGCCTTGTTTAGTTTGCAAATATATGAAGGAAAGTGTGGATCGATGAATCCTTTTGGTTGATGCATGAATACATCCTTTGTAAGCACACCATTTAGGAAGGCATTGTTAACATCTAATTGTCTTATTTGCCAATTATGCATAACAACTAAACTAAGAATAATCCTGATAGTACAAGGTTTTACTACTAGGCTGAATGTTTCAAAGAAATCTACACCATATGTTTGGTGAAACCCTTTTGCAACTACCCTTCCTTTATATTTAAAAATGCTACCATTCGGATTACATTTAATCCTGAACACCCATTTATTGCCAACAATCTTCTCTGTTGATTCTAGTGGTACCAAAATCCAAGTACTATTCTACTCCAGAGCTTTAAACTCATTTGCCATAGCCTGATACCATCTTTGATCTGCCAATACTTCTTTAACACTTGTAGGTTTAAGGTCTTGTATAGTAGTTAGGTAAGTTTTTGGCTTGAAAATTCCTGACTTTGCTCCAGTAATCATAGGATGAGTGAATGTTGTTGGCTATGAAGGTGGAAGAGATAATAAGGATGAGGAAATATGTTGACTAGATGATAAGGTATCTTTGGAAGAAGAGTTTAAGGGAAAAGTTTACTGACTAGATAATGGTGAGTTTGTGGCTGATAAAACTGATGATGGCTGTAGACTTGGTGTTGGAAACACTAGTGAAGTAGGTGATGTTGTAGATAACTGATTTGAGCTGCTGTCATGAAGAATAGTAAATGGAGAAGAACAATTAGGCACTGACTCAGAAAAAGATTGAAAGGAAGACTCAGAATAAGGGAATTTAGACTCATTAAAATGAACATGTATGGCTATAAAAACTTTGCTTAACTTATCTAAACATTTATATCCCTAATGCAGAGGACTATATCCCAAGAATAGACGCTTTTGAGAATGAAATCCAAGCTTATATTGATTATAAGGTCTTAGTAATGGATAACATGCACAACCAAATACCCTAAGGGTTTGATAATTTGGAGACTGTTTGTGTAGTTTTTGATAGGGAGATAAATTGTTAAGAATTGTGGTTGACATTCTATTTATGAGATATGAGACTGTATGGAAGGCTTCCCACAAAAAGAAATAGGCATTTTAGCTTGAGCAAGAAGTGTCAACCCGGTTTCAACTACATGCCTATGTTTTCTTTCTACAACTCCATTTTGATGATGTGAGTAAGGGCAAATATACCTTATTTTTATTCCTTATTGTTGATGAAAAGGCTGAAACAGTCTAAACTCTCCTCCCATATCAGATTGTAAGGCTTTAATAAGGAGTTGAAATTGTTTTTCAACTAGATGTTTAAAATTTTTTAAAATAGCTAATGCATTTGACTTTAAAACCAAAGGGAAAATCCAACAATATCTAGTGTGATCATCAACAAAGGAGATGTAGTATCTATAACAATCTCGGAAGAGATCAGAAGTTGGTCCCCATAAGTCTGTGTGAATTAATTTTAAAGGTGTTTTTGATTTATTTTTGTAGAGGAGAAATGTAACTGATGTATTTTACCAAGTTGACAAGCATCACAAAACTCAAAAAAGTGTTTATTTATATTAACAAAAGACAAACATTTATCTTTCAGAATAGTTTGCATAGCATTTTTATTTGGATGACCAAGTCTCTTGTGTAAGAGATTTATTGAAATAGAACTTGAACTATGAAAGTTAATAGGAGACACAGATATAGACTCTGAGTTTAAGGTAATACATCACTGGAACCTTTGACAGCATGAACATTTTTATTAGAAAAAAGAAAAGACACCATAGAACTTGGTTGAATGTCTTGAAAGTTTGATAATGGAACACAACCATCTTGTAACAACAGCTTGTACAGCCCATCTTTAACAATCCCCCAAGCCACCAGAGTGTCCTTCACCTTGTCCTTTAGTAAACAAATATCAGAGATAAATTCAATGATCAGATTACTGTCAGCAAGGAGTTTGGACACACTAATGAGATTTTAGAGATTTGAGGAACACATAATACATAATTAAGCTAAATACATGTATTAAGTGATGTTTTGATACTAAAGTGTCCTATATGTGTAATTATGATACTTTGACCATTTCCTACCAGCAATGAATTCAAGCCATAATAAACCTTACTATCAGTTAAGTTGTGGACTGAATTAGTAAGGTGATGAGTTGCTCCAATGTCAAAGTACCAACCTTGATCTGCTATGCCCTCAGATGTAGTCATGTAGGCTACTCTAGACCCCTGACTTTGAGTTGGAAATTGACCTGAGGCATGAAAATTTGCAACAAAGTTTCTATTGAATCTTTCTCTACACTCAACAACAGTGTGATTGAACCTAAAACAAATTTGACATGCAACTCCTCCTTGAGCAAAATTTTTGCCATTGTTTCCTGAGCCAAATCCACCTTTTCCATTACCATTATTGAAGTTGCCTGTAAAGCCATTGTTAAAGCCACCTCTACCAAAGTTTTTATTCCAGCCCTTTCTATTTGAGTTTTGACCTTGATAATTCCGCCATTGTTAAAGCCATCTCTACCAAAGTTATTATTCCAAATTCTTTCTATTTGAGTTTTGACCTTGATAATTCCCTCTGCCACTGCCATTAAAGCCACCTCTTCCTCCAAAATTATAATTCCAGTTATTTCCACCATCTTTGTTTCAGTTAGCTTAAGCATTATTATTTCCTTTCTTTTGAAAATTTGTAGTCTGAGCTACATTTGCTGCATAATTGCTTTTGATTTCCTTGTTTTCATTATATTTACCATTTTCAAGTTTAGCCTCATGTTTGAGAAGCATAACATAGGCTTCACTTAGTTCCATAGTCAACATGTTTGCCTCAATGTAAACTACAACAAGATAATAAGATTGATCCAATCTAGTGATAAGATAAGTAATCAAATCTAGATTACCAACATGACTTCCAGCTAATGCAAGACCATCAGTAATAGTTTTGAGCTTAGTAAAATAATCTATCATGGTCATAGATCATTTCCTTAAATTGTTTAGAAGCATTTTCGGATGAACCTTTTTAGCCATTGATTCAGAACCAAACTGTTTTTCAAGATTTTTCCACATATCAAAAGAAGTTTTGGAACTTACTACAAGGCTTAGTATATCAACACTCACTAATGACATAATCCAGCTGAGAAGAAGTTGATCCTGGCATTTCCAAATAGCATACTCTGAATTTTCTCTTCCTTCATATCCAGAATCAAAAGAAAGAAATTGCTCTGGACATTGCTTTGATTTATCAATATAGCTATCAAGTCCATTTCCACGAATGGAAGAAAGAACTTGTTGCTTCCAAACTGTGTAATTAGAACGATCAAGCTTGATCGGAGTAGTGAAGGTGAAAGAAGTTGTTGTATTGATACTGGATTGATGATTAGCGCTTAATGATGCCATGATTAGCACTTAATGATGCCATGATCAGAACTGAGAGCTGGCTCTGATACCAAGTTAAAAGCATTTATTGTTGTTTGGTTGCTTAGAAAGCTTAAGAAAGTTTCTAAGAAAGTTTGCCATTGCAAAGAGAACAAGAATACAAAATTCTGAAAATTATTCTTATTCAATCCAATCACATTAAGCTAAGTTACAATGATATTTATACATACATATGGAATCATCTAAAAGTAACAAAAACGTGAGCATTGATTACAGCTGGCTTGATCAAATATTGAAGGAAATAACAAACTTTCTAACTTGTGTAACAACCCATTTATGTGGCTGCTGAGTCATGAATAAGCTTATTGAATTGGCATGTGCATGCAAATCACCAAACAACATACTTGAAGGCTTGAAGCTTCTTTCTTTGATTCAAACTCCTCACAAATATTAACAGAGCTCTCGATTATAGAAACTAAAACAAACCCACTTAAAAACAGAAAATGTAAGTGAAAAGCATGCAAAATGAACTAAAACGAGGAGTTGGAGAAGAACTAACCAGCCATTTTCACTGCAAATTAAACAGTGGACGTGATGTTGAAGTTACGGAGTCTTGTTCAAAATGGCTTTGTGACATCATCTGTGAATGCTCATTTGTTGAACCTGTACATCTTCCCCAAAAAGGATCATCGGTCCCAATAATTTATTAGGACATAAATAATAAGGTGACGGAATTTCCACAGACCCCATTGCTTGTATTTGCAATAACTATGCGAATAAAAGCAAAATTTTGCGATGATTACTAATCATTGCACTGGATAAGCGCCAATATGATTTCTTATTTTCACTCGAATGTTACATAGACCCAAAAGTTTCATACAGATACAAAAATACCCTTACTTAAATCAAGTTTTTACTTGCTTTATTTACAAACATGCTTTATTTCGATTAATTATTCAACTTACTACTCAACACGACTTACTTGGCCTGCTTGATTTTATTCGACTTACTCAGCTGACCATTCAACTTTACTACTTCACTTTATCATAAAAATCAAGAACAGAGTCGTATATTTTCGGCATGATTATATATTCTTATCTTTTCCGACTTCCTTAAAGAGTATATATATTTTATATATATAACATGATTTGATGGGGGATATTATAGTGTTAATATTATCAAGTGGTCGGAAATTAGGATTGTATTTCAATTAGAAAAACCCATTCACGGCTTTGCCATATTCGATTACCTCGAACAACAGAGCTTGTTGTTGGCATCTTTTTGCAATATGATAATTGATAAATAGAGAGAGAGGATCAGTGAATATGCTTCTCAATTTTTTCACATACCTGTTTGAGCTATCTGATTTTTGGATAATTATGTTGTGTGCCCAGTCTGTAATCTTTATCCTAAACTCCTTGGTTCTAAGTTAATTGTTCTTTTATCTATTTCATTTAATTGAATTTAAAATCATAATCAATATCACTTCCACCTTGGCTGCTAAGTTAAAAGAAATATGTTCATTATTGAGAATCGATTTTATTACAACACTGGTTAATGTAAAGGATTCTAATAGGCTTGTCAATGATAGATACCAGTAGATTATAATGTAATTAAAAAGATATTTGTTGATATTCAACCAATAACTTTAAAACATGATGACACATCAAAAAGCATTTCATATAGTAATTTACCTTTAGTTTTAAAAAAAAAAAATTGTTGTAAATCTATAATAAGGAATTTAGGCTCAGTTTAGTACTAAGGTACTATAACTTTTAAGTTATAACTTTTGTGGAAAAAAATTATAATTATAAAATAAAAATTAATAGTGCCTAGTAAATATGACTTCAAAAATAATAACTTTAATAAAAAATTTAAAAATTATAAAAATATTATAAATTTTTTATTATGCAAACTGTTGATTCAATCAAATTAATTACTAAGACACACCCGTTAGTATTTATTAATTATTTTAATACTATAACTTAAAAGATATAACTCTCCAATCATAATATCAAATAGGGTTTCAATCTAATTATGAAAACACACCATTTGATGTTGGCATCAAATTAATTTTTAATGAAAGCTTAAAAGAAAAACAAAAAACAAATGCATTTTGGTTTCAGATTTTGTTTTAGTTAAATATAACTTAGTGCGGCAGGTAAAATCATCAACAATTATTAAAAAAAAAGGGGCAACTAAAGAACTTATATGATAGTAAATGGACCCGAAATTTCATAGTGGATATTAATTCGAAAGAAGTTTAATACTGTTAATAAAAAATACACGTTCGAGTTTGTTTTGCTTCACGACAGACATCACAAATTGACCATAGGATAAGTCTTTGAAAACAATTTTAAAAATCCCAGAGAAGGGTGCCCAAGTCTGCAAAGACGCCAAAGATCAATCTCATGTTATTTGGGTGTCCTAAAATTAACAAGAATCAGAAGAAACGATTATTTGATATTTGTTTGATTCGGTTAATTGGCTAACTGACAGTAAAATGAATTTGAAACTCCGAATGTAAAAATCTTTCTTTTGCAGACAATCTTGCAAAAAGAGACCCCTTCCCATATGAGTGTCGAGGGATAATGTATAACAGGCAATTGAACACGAAGAGTTACATGGCATGGCTCATAGGAAATCAAAGAAATTTAACGAACAACATATAGGATCAGTAACATCTGTGCGGGAAATAATAATAATATTAACAATAATAATAAAGGGCTATACCTGCAAGACTCGCAGATTGTAAACAACCAAAGAACAATGTGGTTAGGAGATTTTGATACATCTGTTGAGCAAAAATAAGATCCCGTTGTTCTTCGCCGGCTACAGTGGCTGGTGTTTTAGGATCGCCTTCACTCCCTCGTCTGCGCTTCCTACAATTTGTTGGATAGCCATTCAGATCAAAACACTTGAATTTTGTATGCCCCAATTTCCCACAATGTTCACACATTTGTCTACTTTGTTTATTCCCAGAACTACCATTCAGATTTGAACTTCTGCTGTCAACAGAAATATCGTTACCCGTTCGATTATCAAGGGAATTGTGCAGCAGGGGCTGCCGATTTTGTATAGGAAGAGCTGCTGCTTTCGAAGGTCCCTCTAATGCATGAAGATCTTGCTGTGTTTCTTCTTTTTTTACAAGTGCCAAGATCTCTTGTGCGTTAGGAAAAGGATCCATCAACAAAATACGACTTCTGATTGCCGGATATCTGTCATGCAAACCCTGAAGGAATTCCATTCCAATGTCTCGTTGCTGTAATTCATTGACAACTTCTGCATTCCCACTAACACATGGTTCTATATGTTGCAATGAATTCAACTTTTTCCAAAGCCTTTTCATTTTACGGTAATAACAGCGGACAGAGACATCACCTTGTCGTACCGAGGAGATAGCTTGCTTGAGTTTATAGATTTTTGGCGCGTTAGTCTGCTGAAAACATTCCTGCAAATCCAGCCACAACTCTCTTGCTGACTGTGCATACAAGACACTACACACGAGTGTGCTGGAGATGGAATTGAACTCCTAAGAACAAACCGGATCGTTGCAACGTTGCCATTTACCACCATCATCATCATCCAGTTTCATAATGGTCCCATTACCCACCATCATCGCTCTCACCCACGTACCATAATTATTACTAGTGAGTAGGGGAGAAAACAAAACAACTGTTGGACTATCTAATGAATGCACCAGGAAAGGATCATTTTCCTACTTTTTTTTTATTAGTTTCAAGTACGAAGAAATGTCATTAGAATACATAACCGAACACTCTTGGTCTCCAAAAACTTAAAGAAAAACTGTAAGCAAATAACTAAAAAGTGAAACATGAGTTCGGTAAAGCATAGCAAACCATATTTATATTTCTAATCTCTTGGGTGACTCGTATCAAAATTTCTCCTTGTACTCTTTATGAGGATCAGAAGCTGATGATGAAGAGCTTCCAAGCTGCATGGGATATCTTAAGAACTCATACTGTTGCAGTTGCTGAGACAACGTCACAGAAGACAAAGACAAAGATGAAGAAGTGGTCGGTAAGGTCACCCATAGATACCTATACTCGCTGTACAAACCGGATGGGATGCCATAGTTTGGTTGCTGATACTGAAGAAGATTCGGATACATTACTTCTTGAGTTAGTGGCAGAGGAGTAGGAGGTGGATGAGGATTAGAAACTTGCTGTGAAGTTGTAGCGGCCACAGCATGATAAACATGATCTTAATGACGGTGAGTTGTGAGATTAGCTTGAACCCTTTCTGGGAAGTTAACCTTGGCTTTGCGTCCATAGAACCTAAGAGCTGCTTCATCGTAAGCAAGTGCTGCTGCTTCAGCTGTGTCAAAAGTTCCTAGCCATACACGAGCTGCCATCTCTGGATCACGAATCTCAGCTACCCATTTGCCCCATCGCCTCTGCCTTACTCCTCTGTAGTGCCTTCTCCTCACATTCCCTTCACAGTATATAGCACATGTTTAGTGTGTTTATTAAAGAAACAAGTCAATAGGAGAAAACTCGGATCTTTCTCCTGTTTGCTATTTGATGATTCACCATCAGCTGTGTTTGCGAAAGGAAATAAAAAAGGATAAAATTTTAGTTTTTACTGAGCTCTGAAATCATGTGAAATTGGACCCACGTTGATGGAAAGATAAAAATCCTGGGCTTACTATGTTTACAAGCCCATCTTAATTAGCATCTACTTGGGACAAAGAGAGTAACCATCACTTCGCCAAGAAGTGCCTATGCTGAAAATGACAAGGTTTTGCATTCCTGCAACATTTGGTAGCAATATTTGCTGTGACTCTTGAGTGATTACCTGCTAAAAGACCAAACTGTGTTTGCCCTCCAATGTGGGCCACACCCGGTCCATGCTGTGTAGCTAGAGAACTCCTATTCAGGTTATCAGAAGCTGGTGTTTGTGGTGTATAGGCTATGGTAGATGGTGATTCTCTCCGAAGACGTTTATATTGATTCTCAAGCAGTGGTTGCGCTCCACTATGCTGTGATACTGGAAAGGAAGTACTATTACTGGGATCCATTCCACTGTACTGTGGTAGATTCATTGGGCTAGAGACTGGCTGATTCATGGGGGCAGAGGTGCCAACAACCATTGACGGTGCACTTCTTCCTTCTGCCACGGTGTTGCACTGGAGACCTGCAGACAAAGAATCAAGTACATAGTTGACTGAAAAATTGTTCTGATTGCTCAACCTTTCTAATTCAAAATATAGAAACCCTATAGCCTAGTAAAGACTTTAGAAAGTATGCAGAATTTATGAACTTCAAAATCAGAAAAACTTACTAGAGGGCGTATAGGCTATGGTAGATGGTGAGTCTCTTCGAAGACATTTATATTGATTCTCAAGCAGTGGTTGCGCTTCACTATGCTGTGATACTGGGGAGGAAGTATTATTACTGGGATCCATTCCACTGTACTGTGGTAGATTCATTGGGCTAGAGACTGGCTGATTCGTTGGGGCAGAGGTGCCAACAACCATTGACGGTGCACTTCTTCCTTCTGCCACGGTGTTGCACTGAGACCTGCAGACAAAGAATCAAGTGCATAGTTGACAGACAAATTGTTCTGATTACTCAACCTTTCTAATTCAAAATATAGAAACCCTATAGCCTAGTAAAATTTTAGAAGGTATGCAGAATTTATGAACTTCAAAATCAGAAAAACTTACTAGAGGGCATAGCAGCAAAATGGAATTGCATCACAAGTTCTTCCAAACGATTTATGCCTAAATCAACTATAGTAATATATAATATATCCAACAAAATGCAAATAGGACACTCATAACATCTAAAATCAGTTTTATTATGTAATTGAGAGCACCGATAGCACCTGATAAATTTAAATCCTAGTAACAAAGAGCCTACCAGGTGCTTTATCCGCAAATCAAGGGTTTGGCGTAATTTAGGAGTCTGTCGATGCTCAGCAACAATACAAAGAAGACTTTCAAGTTCTTCACCATCAAAAGTAGGTGCCAATCTATAGGCAGCTAAAAGATGCAAGAATCCCAGCACTTCCAAAGAATTCTCCAATGCTACTCATCTTCTTCCTCCACTCACCTGCCACCTTCATAGCTGCATCTCGTACTTCAGCATTAATCTCTGGTGCTACAGTTGATAACTGTTCCAACAAAAGAATACAACTCCTCCTAATAATGCTCACATCAAACTCCAAATCTCCTCCCTGGAATGAGGAGGGTAAAATCCTGACATGGCATCTAACACCAACATTGAAGGGTCACGGGCTCTTTTAATAGTGTCGAAAACTTTACAAAAATAAAATCATGCTTTTGCAAATGCTGATTCAGTAGAGACTGTGAGATTTCTTCCGCTGCTTGATAAATTTTCAGGGTCCCCAATTTTTACTTGCAGCAGCAGATTTTGCTGCAATCTTCTACTGCTTTTCGGATAGAACCAAACTCTTTCTCTCTTAACTCAAACTCCTTTACTCGTTTCTCAAATTCTCTCTCTTTTACTTCAAAATCTTGCAAGCGGCCTTCTAAACCTTTTTGAGTGAATCAAAATGCTTCTCCTTCTCTTCGAGCTCTTTCAGGTACCCAATGGTCCTTGTCTGAAAGAAATTTGACTCATGCTGTATCAAATTAAAAAGTTGATTCTTTTTCAATTCAACCTCCTTTGAGCATTCCGCCAATTGTTTTCTCATTGGAAATTAACTCCTCCTTTTCCACTGGAACTCCTTGCATTCTTCAATAGATCGTGGGACAGATGTTAACTCCTTATCCTTTGATGCGGATCTTGATTGAGCTCTTCAATGTATTTTTCTTATTTCGTTGAGCCCCCTCTTTTTCAATTCGACATCATCAAAATATTTCTTGTTGCTTCCTCATCGAATCA
>JASUUG010000518.1:0-47947 GCA_030449905.1 Luvunga scandens | reverse complement strand
AGTCTAGAACACAAGTTCGAAGCATATCTTCGCGGTTTGATTGTCCATTTATACGTGGATGAAGGCAATGCTAAACTCAATTTTATCCCCAACTTTACGTAGTCATTTCAAAATCTCGTCATATATCGATCTTTACACTACCCACATTGAAACTTCATTAAGCCTTACTATCTTTTTATAAATAATTTAACTAGTTGTCCTAAATTATCCACTACTATTTACAAGAAATGAGCTGATTTTGTTAATCGATAAATAATTATCAAATGCAATCACATCCTCTCCTGAACGAGGTAATCCAGGAGATAAAATCCGTTGTTATGTGTTCCCATTTCCATTGCGGAATATGAAGGGTTTGTAAAGTCCCCATCGGTCTTTGATGCCTAATCATTCACTACTGGTAGACCGAACATCAAGACACAAAGCAGCGATATCTCTCTTCATATTCCTCCAACCAAAAACTCCCTTTGGTCACAATACATTTTAGTGCTACCATGATGCATACCATGTGAGTGATTACGAAGCTTTTCTTAATATCTCTTACTTTCACTTTTTGTTTGTTGGGCACGCAAAACTTTTGTCCCAACTATAGTACATCTCCATTAGCAATTCTAAATTCTCGACTTTTGCCCTTTATTCACTTCTTCGCATGATTTTATTAGTTCCAAGTCATTCTTTGGGTATCCAATATTATCAATTAGAGTTAGGTTAGGTGACCAAATGTGCTAATAAAGTCACCCGCCCACGTAACTACTTCCATCTACTATACCTTCAAGTCTTTTTTACAAAATGAGTTTTGCATGGTCACAGATGTGCCATGCACCCAAAAGATTTCTTACTAAAGACATCAACTACCACGTTTGCCTTACCGGATGGTAATTAATGAAGCAATCAAAATTCTTCACCAAAACTCCAACCATCTCTTTTGCCTCAAATTCAATTCTTTTTAGTAAAAAGTACTTGACTCTTATGATCGATAAAGATCTCACAAGTCTCCCCACACAAATAATATCTAAAATTTTAGAGCAAACACTACGTAAGCGGTTAATTCCAAATCATGAGTTGAATAGTTTTGTTCTTGACTCTTTAATCGCCTAAAAGCATACGCTATAACTTTATCATGTTGCATTAGAACGCAACCCAAGCCTTTTCTAGAAGCATCACTATAAATCACAAAACCTCCACCACTAGAGGGAGTTAAAATAAAGGCAGACATTAAATGACTTTGAGCTCTTGAAACTCTTTTCACACGCCTCATCCCAAGTGAACTTTACGTCATCTTTTTTGTCAAATTGGTCAATGATACTCATGCTAAGCTGAAAAATTCCTTTACAAAGTGCTTATAATAACTTGCCAATCCTAAGAAACTTTTTTACTTCTATGACACGGAAGGCCTTTCCCACCCCAATTACCTCTACTTTGGTACAGATCTCTGACGATCGACATACCATTGACACGAATCTTGAAACCATAGTAATGAGTTTACCTAATTCTCTTTAATCATTTTGACATAATTTAATTAATAACGATTTTACCGAAAAACTCAACATAATCTCCCCTAAATTATTACGTAAATCAAATTGTAATTAAATAAATAATCACTTCAAAATAATTCAATACAACTAACTTTATGTCAATCAATCTCAACAAAATACCAAAATTATTCAATATCCAATGTCGTAGGAAATATAAATGTTATCTACAACTCACAAATGTAATAAATTATACAATTCAAAATATCTTAATAAAACATCTATGACTTAACTCTTATCACGTACCATAACTCCAAAATAATTATCATCACGTTGAGTCGACTTTGACTTCACATTCTCCTCGTGCGTGGGGAGGGGAATATAATAAAACTGGATGAGTATAAAACCGGTGAAAACCTCTATAAGTGGATAATAGTTATTTTAACATAACTTTACTTTAAAATAATTATATCATATCGAAACACAATTTCATCAAAACATCAAAATAACTTAAATAACTTATTAAATTCAAATCATATACTTAAATAACAATATCACAATAGAATGCATAAAATCAATGAAATCATAATACTTATATCATCAATACTGAATATCGAAAAAACTATCACAAAAAAAGTACCTGCGGAATAATCTCATCATATTCCGGACCTCGCCCACGGGCAACGACGATTATCCTGGGTAATCAATCACCCCGGAGGTACACGGATAGATGAAATATCATTACATATCTCATTATATCCGAATCCTTAACGGACGGCAATGACATACTATCTCGAAAATCGTCACGCCGAGGAGCTACATGGATAGAGCGGAAAATATCATCTCATTTTGTCTCTCAATATCAATATTTTTGTATTCATCATACCGCATACATATGTCATCTCATCTGCAGACAGTATTTGAAAAGGAAGTGGTTTGTCAATAATTTTACAAACAACCTTCATACATACACACATATATAAAACATATAATCTCATCTCAAATCTCATTTCCTTTTTCATTTAACATGCCTTAAATATGCTTTTCTTTTCTTTAAAATATTATCATGCATAATTAAACTCGGTACCAAAATCATTAATCAACACATTTCTCGTAATCAATACCAAAACACGGATAAAATTCATTTATATAAAATCATTAAATCGAAACCTTTAAAATCAATCTCGTAAACATGCTTTCCATATTTTAAAATCATAATAAAACTACAATGAAAATATTTTTTTATATTCCACTCACCGCCCGGTATCCAAGTTTATTCTGGTATCGAAACGTTTACGCATTTGGCGATTCTCATTCGTGATTCTCCTAATTTAAGGAAATAATATAATTACTATTTACAAATGCGAATTATAAACTAATAAACGTGAAACGACATTTATCCAATAAACTATTCTCAATTCATAAAATTACCAAAATACCTCAACATCAAAATTTATCAAATTATCCTCAAAATCACATATTACCAAACTATCCTCACTTTCGATTACAAAAATATCCATAAGTTTAGTGAATTTATAAAATTACCCCTAAAAATATAAAATTACAAAAATACCCCTAACAACATAAATTACCGAATTACCCCGAAATCTCAAATTACCTAACTGCCCTAATTAAATTACCAAAATATCCATTAATTTCAAAATTATAGAATTACTCCTAAAAGTTTATGAAATTATCAATCGCTTTCTAACGACAATGACGAAACTTCACCAACAAGAATGGAAAGCTTAGTCCGATAGTTCCACCCTGAGTCTAATGGTGCGGTGACCTCCACACGCGGGTGACAGGGGATCAAGCTCCCCAAAACCGTGAGCTTTCCAACGGTCGATCAGCGGCAATCCCATCGTTTCAGGTGGCGGCGTTGGTTGGAAAATGATGTGGAGAAGCTGAAGAACAAGATCTAAATGGTGGCACGACCTAATTCGGGCTAGATCGATGGCGGGGAGAAACAGGTTTGGCCGCTGCTTTTCAAGCTCGATCTCGCGTCCCCGGTTGGTTTCGTGACGGGATGGCGGAGATACAACCTCCATCGCTCACAAGCTTTAGATCAATACCAAGATCGGCCGGTGGGATGGTCGAAATGGGAGATTCGGCCAAGGTGGGTTGGTCAAATGGCTCAACCGCAGCTTCTCTCTCTCTCTTTCTATTTTAGGAAAGAAAAAAAATAAATGCTTCTCTCTCTATTCTTTCTTTAAATAGTAATCAACAATTCTTTTTTTTTTTTTGTAAGCTTAATATAAATTAAGCTAATACCGAACTTGAGTGCCAAAATAAAAAAATCTGACACGCTATTGAATCACATCTAAAATGTCTCGATTTTGTGTCGTGACAAATTTAAATTATTCGAGTGTGATCAATTTAATAATCGTGTCCGGTTACTCGCAATGATTTATAACAATTCCGAGCAATGATTTGTAACAATTTCAACAATTTTAAAAAAATTTACGACGAAATTAAAAATAATATCATACACTCAATGAAATTAATTACGGTGCATATGTTACGACCATCTTTCGTCACTATATGTCCCAAAAACACCACACAATCAAGCCAAAACTCACACTTCTTAAATTCTGCATATAACTTTTTCTCTTACAATGTTTCCAACACAATTCTCAGGTGCGTCTCATGCTCCTCATTACTCTTAGAATAAACTAATATGTTATCAATAAAGACAATGACAAATTGGTCAAGATAAGGTTGGAAAATCCTATTCATCAAATCCATGAATACTGCAGGAGTATTAGTTAACCCAAAAGGCGTTATTAAACTCACAAGACTATAACGAGTTCGAAAAGCTGTTTTCAATACATCCTCACTTTTAATTTCAATTGATAATACCCAAAATATAAATCAATTTTAGAAAATACCACCGCCCCTCATAATTGATCAAAGAGGTCATCAATTCAAGGATAAGGGTATTTATTCTTGATAATAACCAAATTCAACTATTGGTAATCAAAATACACAACCTTATTGAACCATCTTTCTTCTTTACAAATAAAACAGGAACACCCCAAGGCAACATATTGGGACGAATGAAACCCTTATCTAGCAACTCTTGCAACTAGGCTTTTAGTTCTTTCAACTCAATAGGTGCCATCTACTATGGTGCCTTAGAAATAGGTGCAGTACTATGAGCTAGCTCTATAGTAAACTCAATCTCCCGATCCAAAGATAGTCCAAGAAGTTCTTCAGGAAATATGGCAACAAACTCATTTACAATTGGTATGTCTTTAAGATATACATCATCAAAATGGTTAGCAATTACATAAGCTAGAAATCCTTCACAGCCTTTTTTAGCATTTTACAAATCGTAACCATTAAAATCAAGCCTCTATACTCTTTTGATTCCCATGAAAACGAAATTCTTCCTCGCCAGGTAAGAGAAAAATAATTTCCTTAGCACAACAATTGACTGAAGTATGATCAGGTCTTAACCAATCCATCCCCAATATTATATCAAAATCATGCATCTCTAAAGGTAGGAGATCCATATGAAATTCCCTATCACGCAATTTGATTACAGAGGACTTGTAAACACGTTCTACCATTAGGTAATCTCCCATAGAGGTATTAATTAACACTTTATTATCTAGTGGCCCAATCCTATCTCTAGCAATTTCTTGTATCAGTCTATTCTGTTGTTCCACTAATCTAAACATTGTGTGAAACATAGGATAAAACTGGAGCACCCCAAGGCAATGTATTGGGACGAATAAAACCCTTATCTAGCAACTCTTGCAACTAGACTTTTAGTTCTTGCAACTCAATAGGTGCCATCTAATATGGTGCCTTAGAAATAGGTGCAGTACTATGAGCTAGCCCTATAGTAAACTCAATCTCCTGATCCAGAGATAGTCCAAGAAGTTCTTCAGGAAATACGACAACAAACTCACTTACAATTGGAATGTCTTTAAGGTATACCTCATCGGAATGGTTAGTAATTACATAAGCTAGAAATCTTTCACAACCTTTTTTAGCATTTTTACAATCGTAACCATTAAAATCAAGCCTCTATACTCTTCTAATTCCCATGAAAACGAAATTCTTCCACGCCAGGCAAGCGAAAAATAATTTCCTTAACAAAACAATTGATCAAGTATGACAAGGTCTTAACCAATCCATCTCCAATATCATATCAAAATCATGCATCTCTAAAGGTAGGAGAGCCACAAGAAATTCCCTATCACGCAATCTGATTACAGAGGACTTGTAAACACGATATAGCATTAGGTAATCTCTCATAGGGATATTAATTAACACATGATTATCTATTGGCCCAATCCTATCTCTAGCAATTTCTTGTATCAGTCTATTCTGTTGTTCCATTAATCTCAACATTGTGCGAAACATAGGATTGCCTTCGTTAGCCATCTCACACAAGATTGGGTCAACGTCATCAACGATACCTAAAACATCTCTCGAGCTAGAGGCATTCCTAGCACCTCCCTTACGTGACATCTTTTAATGGTGAGTAAAGTACTAAGTAGAAAAATAAATTTAGAGGTTTCCAACAATAACAAACAAATAATTCATTCTATATTAATACCATAAATACTTTGTCAAGTAATTATTATAAAGTCATAAGTAGCTAGAAAGTCAAAAATGCCAAAAATGGAATTACTAGTTATAAACGATTACTCCTAACCTTAAGGATCTATTCTCTCTATTAACCTTAATAAAGTCTACAAAGTCTTATGCCTTCTTTCTATAGCTACATAATCCATAGGTTTACTCAACCTGATAGGGAAATGATCTAATTCTATTTTTTTTCCCTTAATCGAGACACCAAATGTCCTATTTTCCTTAAAAGTTTCATTAGACAAATTATCTAGGCATAAAGGAACCCATCCTTTATTATAGTAAGGCTTAAATCAAGGTCTTGTCCAAAAGCAGAATGACGTACTACAAACTTATTTTTATTAACCCCCTTGTCATAAACACATAGTTCTCACATAGCGTCATTGACTTTCTTCTTTGAAACTTTAGGTCCAGGAGAAGTATCTCTATAAATGATTTTAGTCCATCTTAGTCTATCAACCATTCTCTACTTTTGAAGTCTTTTAAGATCTTTGACAAGAACTCCTCCTAAAGTAAATTGTTCAGTTCGGTCAATTTTTGTCCATATTTTATTCTTAGCACTTTTCATATCCACAATGTTCCTTTTCATGTCTACGAAACAAATGTACTAACTTTATTAGACAATCCAATTAGACATCAAAAGAATGTCTACAGAATCCTAACCTAGGGCTCTAATACAACAATTGTAACACCCCAAATCTAACACGTGTGGTGCATGCGATAAAGGAGATTACTAACAAATCAAGATCCTTATACAACAATCTCAAACTAATATTCTTTATATTTTTAATCAAATAAAATCCACAAATCCATATGTCTGACACTAGATAATCTCTTGCGAAGTCATAAACATTACAAAAGTCTCAAAACTTCTCAATTACAAGTTCATAAAATAAATAAACCTGATCTTTCGCTTATTCTACTAGAAGAAAAGAAATGAATCTTTAACTTCTATGATAAGCACACCTTTTAATAAGATATTTAACCTGTAAAAAGTAATGACAAGGGGTGAGCCATCAACTTGGTAAGTAAAATTATTCCTAACACACTATGCTTAACGATACCAAAATATTTGCAAGCCTTCTTTCATTAAAATAAATATTATAATTCATAAAAGGACGTATTACAATAGGATCATATAAATTCATAGTAATTCAAAATATTATAAGCATAGTCAATTATAAAAGCATATAGTAAAGCATACATGTAGAAAACAAAAGGTTACCTCATGTCACATAGTGTCACTTATACTCCCGATGACCAGGCTAGAAAAAGAATGAGAATTAGAATATCGTGTGCACACTCAAAACAGAAACCTGGCACTGGTCCAGAACAAATATATATCGTATTATTCAATCCGAATTAGAATTAGAGTAATTTGGACAATGGGCTAAAATATTCAAATTAGTTTTTCATATATAATGGCTTATACGTGGCACTTTGCACTGTATGTGGCAATTCACGGCGCTCTGGCCCCCATATAGTCTCAAAAGGTGGCCCCCATACAATCATAAACAATTTAAATCGTACATAGATACAAAACATTCGTATTAAATTCATAAATGTTTGTAATCATAATAAAGGCTTGCAAGATATCTTATAAATAGAATCATAAAAAGTAATCATGTAACAAAATATATTATATATTTAAAAGCATCTATAATATTTTGTTGAAACCATGAGAATAACATAATTTTCAGGTTTGAAAACATTTATACAAACTAATTTTGTTATGAAAAATAATTGATTTCAAAAAACTATAAAAACACATGTACTTATAGGAGTATCAAAATAATTATACTTATATAGTATATTAGGAATGAAGTCACTTACTTTGATAAAAACAATTATCTAAACACTCCTCCAAGCCCCTAACAGCCTCAAACACCTCCAATATCTTAAACAAATACAAGATGTAACCATTAACAACATATTATAAGAACCTAATTTTCTAATTCATACTCATGCGAGTTTGATTTTTATAATTTTAACGCTTAATCTAGAAATTAGAATGACATAATATTTTATAGAACTATTCTGGACATCAAGGAGTATCTCCTATAAATTTTTCAAAAGGATCCAACATCAAAAACATTTTCAAAACTATTTATTTCTTGATAAATTCAAAATTGTCTCACAATGCCTTAACTTGACAGTATGGATTCTAGATTTTTATAAAATTATACATAAATCATATAATTATACATAAATAAGATAATTATGAAATTAAAATTAGAAGTACTAGATAACTTCCTTTTAAAATTTCAGAATTTATCAAGTTCATTTGGTTCTACAAATAATTTTGTGAATCTGGTAGTTTAGGCATTTGGAATCGCGATTTCGAGTAAAACAGAGTCAGATTCAAAAATCCATATAAAATTAAAAAACTCAGATTTTATAAAACAAAATTTATTCAATAAGCCTTACATGTCTAGTTTTCAGAAAGATAAGGTTTGTTTCAAGAATCAATCGTAAGACATATGTTTAATTTCGATATATTCATACTTGTCCCAGAATTGTCTAGTATGTTTATTATGTCAAAGATTAATAAACAAAACTCAAGAATAAACTAAAGCTCTAAACACAACTTAAACTCATCCTAAATCATGCGTAATGGTTTGTAATAATCTAAAATCATGTCAATAAAAACCCTAATAGAGTGATAGAAAAATATGTGGAGAGTAGATAGAGTAGAATTTACCAATTCTTAAAGTTCTCCCTTAAGTAATAGTTTGAATCCTAGGGTATGAATAAGGAGAGTATTGAGTAGCAAAGAAAATAAAAGAAAACGTTCTAAACTTAGGGTTATGGAGAAATGAAAAATATGAATTTATAGGGAGTTCTAAAAATCCTATTAAGGTTTGAAAAATATAAATCTTTTCCAAATTATCCCATGAGTAATATTAATTAGTAGGGGTAATAATGTCACTTACAAATTTTAATAAAACAAAATTTCTATAATTTAAAATTTATTAAAAATTTTGGCGTTACAATTACCTATATGTCCTCTTGATGTGGCCGCATGTAAAGGAGTTGAATCAGCACACTCTTCTTCATATTCCATCGACCAGCACTTGTTCAACATCAGCCTCACAGCGTTCAGACTCCCTTCCCTGCAGGCAAGTGAAAATGCAGTCAAGCTTTCGTAATTCAGCACAGCAGGCACTAAAGGATTGGTTTCCAGCGGTAGCAGGGCTGAAACCTGAACATTCCCTTGACTACAACCTACATGCAGCGGAGTTTTCCAGCATCTCATTCCCAGCCATCACCAATTGTTGGCATGCAAAAGTTAATTATCGCACCCACCAATTCAGCGCGCCCCAATTCTTGTAGCCAAGTATAAGGCCGTGTTCTGCGAAGCGTCACTTTGTGCAAGAATTCCTTCATTACTGCGAACCAAATTGATCAAAGATTCTGTATCATTTCTTACAATTGCAAAGAAGATGATGGAGTGTCTTCTTTGTGGCGTGTGTATAATTTACACACACACATATATAAAATATACCCTGAAAATGTGTCAACTTAGTATTAATTTGACTGATTTGTTTACTTTAGTGGCCCCATTTTACCACTTTGGAATTTTCGGATTGTCAAGGGTTGTCGGTCAGTGTTAACATTGACCGACAATATAATATTATAAATTTTTTATAATTGTATCATATTAAAACAATTTAGTTTTTAAGTTATAACAATAAATATTTATTAAATATTTTAATATTGTAGAATTAAGAACTACAATTATCTGGCCTTAATAACAAACATGATCTTAATAAATGTCCAACTCAATGTGCTCAAATGTTGTAGGGCAACGTAAGGCTGTGTCCAA
Organism: Luvunga scandens; assembly: GCA_030449905.1. Lineage (NCBI taxonomy): Eukaryota > Viridiplantae > Streptophyta > Magnoliopsida > Sapindales > Rutaceae > Luvunga > Luvunga scandens. The sequence goes on along the minus strand of JASUUG010000518.1, from coordinate 38,047 downwards.
TAAATCATCTCCTTGCTAAATAGTTTCTTCATTACTGCAAACAAAGATCACTGAGGACCCGTTTAAGATTATTTTTGGGAGGGTTAAAAGTAATTTTAAAAATTTAAAAACTAATTTTGATGTTTGATAAAAAAAAAATCAAAATCACTTTGACCAAAATCAGCCATCCTAAAGCTGATTTTGAAAAGTAAGGAAAGAGTAATTTTTAGATTCTGATTTTGAGAATCAATTTTATTTTTTAATATAATTTCATAAATATCCTTACAATTATTACCTAAACCCCAAATTATCCTTATTTAAATTAGAAACAAAATCAATATTTTAATAATTTTTTATTCTAAGAAATAATATTACTGCAAGTTTAATGCGAAATAATATTGCATGACAATCTATTATTTGTTTTCATTTTGAGTTTTTGTAACTCATTACATTTTTTTTTATGTTTATTTTTGGAATATGTAGTTATACTTTGCTTGATATTATTAAATGAAAATTGTAGTTGATTTTTTAATTATCAATTGTTTTAAGATAAAAAAATAAAAGAAATAAAATCAATATAGTATAAAATTTATTTTTAGTTAAAATTATTATAATACATAATTAAAAATATTGTATGTGCACATTTTTATATGTGTAAGTAAATTTCATTTTACATTATATACATTTTAGTCATTTATTTTTTTATAACAGTTTAACAGTAAGATTTACCAAACTCTCATAACTGTTTTTAAAATTTACAGTACTTTTGAAAATAAAATTTACAAAATACTTAACTGATTCTCTTTACAATAATTATTTTTACAACACAACTAACAACAATTATTTTAAAAATTACAACATTATCAAACTTGACCTGAGTTTCTCAATTTCAATATGATATAATTCCAAAGTTCTGGAAAACTATGCCTAAGAAAATAGCTGTGGTCTAGACTTTTCTTTAGTGGTCCCATACAATCAATTTAATCCTGTACAATGACATTAATTAACTCGATTTGGTACCATATTATCTAGTAATAGTAATTTAGAAATTAAGTTAATTTCCATATATAGCTCTTTGACTCCTCCCACAACAATTTTAAAAATTTTAGTTGCACGGGTAGGGAGGGCTTGTTTTTTTATTTTCATTTCATTTCCATTTTTTTTGTTTTTTGGGTCTTAGAGTTTAGTTACCTCTGAAAAAAAGGGCGCGATAATAGTGACGTTTTCTACGAAAAATAAAAACTTCAAAATTTGTTTGCTCTTTAAAGACTTCAAAACCAGCAGTGTTGAGTAGAAACTAATTGAGAAAACATCTTTGTCTTTAAAATGACGTTAATTATTTCCCTCATGAAACTTTCAGTATGCATAATACCCAACAGAGGTAGAACTATCGACATCAGAGTTTGTGGATTCTGATTGAGATTTAGTTTTAGCTCTAAAGTTAGTGTAACGTGACTGGGTTCTTCCTCTGACGACACTAACTCTGCCCTGTTTTCTACCGTTCTCTGCTCTCCATTTCAATTTCCTCAACCGATGTCTTGTCAATGCAACCCCAAGATACACAAACAGAAATCCGAGAGTTCCAGCGCCTACAGCCAGTAAAGAATCAGCCATCCATCCTGTTCCTCGACCATTTGGCACCGTAATCCTTGAGGCTGCAATGTAAGCCGTCGCCATGAATGAAATGGACACCCACATGAGCTTGTGTGTGATCACCAGTAGCCTCACCAGTTTTTTTCTTTTAAAGGGGATGATGCTGACTAGAATAATGACAGTGCTTAGAGATAAGAACAAGGCAATGTTGTTGCTTATTTCAAACACCTTAAAAGCGGTTGTTCTCCCAACTGTTGATTTTCCTTTCAGAGGTCCTTCCTGATAAACACCTCCCGGAGGACTAATACCACCAGCATATGTAACTGTGGCTATCAAAACTGCAACCAGAGTGATTGTGTTTCTTGCATTTTGTAGTGCTTCTCTGTGTAGCTCATTTTTCTTATCTCGGCGACTTTTGTATCGTTTGCTCAATTCTTTCATCTGTCTTTTACTTCGACCCTGGTATTGCTGTAGATTTATTGGTGACCCCTTTAGTTCCTCCACAGATTGTGGTTCAGATGAATATGCTTCTTCGGCTCCAGATTTCTGCTCAGCCTGATTCTCAAGTAATTCCTTTGTTAACATTGGCTCTATGCTTTGTACAGGCAAGGAACCACAAGATTTACTGAGATGCTTGTATTGATGCCAATTTGTTGAACAATTCATTCTTTGCATTCCCGACTCTTGACGTAAAAATAAAAATAAAAATAAAAATAAGAATAAATAAATAAAATTCTTGTTGATTAGATATGGTCTATTATTTTGAATTTTAGAATTTTTTTCCCCAAACTGTTGTTTATGAAAATACTTACCTGAATTTTTAACCTTGATATGTGGTAAAGACAGGGCTCCCATGGTTGCCGGGACCAAGTGTTTGGGATTTTCAAGTGTGGATGGTGACAATTCAGGGCTTCCAGTCGTAGCTGCAGTCTCAAGTACCTTCTTAAGATAATTTTTTTCTGCACAACCACTTCCTGACTGTTTGAGCACGTCCAAGGCTGTTTGGTTTGTATAATTCCGACAATTTTTGTCCACCTTTGTTTTCTTGATAATGTACTCTACCAACTGAAATCAACTTGAAACAGAAATCTAAATGAGATAAACAAACATGACGATAACTTTACAGACAGCCAGTTCATCTTCTATGTATACCTTATGTTTCACTATGGATATGTATAAAAAGGAATGGTATTAGGTTCAGGTAAGCCGTAAGATTAGCTAATGTTAGACAGAGCAAGGTGTTTGTCATAATGAACTGCATGTTCGACGGAATGCCACATTGAAAAAGGCATCACCAAGCTTTGTCATGAAGACTCGTGTGCATCAGACGATGATATGGCATGACTAAGGAATTGGTTTTGATATGTTGGATGACTCACCATTTGCTCAGTGGCAATTGAAGACAAGTGAGGCTGTCCTTTGTGAAGGACATATCATAGAAGCCATTAGATTAAACTCATTGTCTATGCGTGCATCAATATAAATCTAGTGACAGAGAGAATGCGAGAACATTACTTGGTAGTTGTTTCTTAAGACTGCCAGATGCAACACAGTGTTACCAAACTGGTCTTGCTGGTGGAGAAGGCCGGTGAAATCGAAAGATTCTGCTAGAAATATGAACGCATTATACTTACCAAATCGCAAGGCAAGATGAAAGACTGTATCTCCATCAGTTGTGAGACAATTGAAAGAGGTGGGAGAGCTCGCTATGAATGCTTCTAAAATTTTCACATGGCCATTTATGGCTGCCTGGTGCAATGGTGTGTAACCATTGTTATTGTATTGCAGAGCCATGTCCGCCTTAAGATTCAAAAGCAACTTTGTTATCTCCACGTTCCCTATTCTAGAAGCGTAGTGTAACGGTAAACACCGATTCTTGTCAGCTTGTTCACAAAAGCTCGGACGAACTTTGAGTATCTCTTTAATAATATCTGCATAAGCATATGCAGAAACATGCAGATGAACAAAGAAACATATTTATGTTGAACCAAAAAAAAAAAAAAAAAAGGAAAAAAGTGCATCCTTTATGGGTCAATTAATTTAGTTGATCTCCTTGATCAGAAGTCAAAATTAATTTGATACCTATATACATGAATAAAGAGTGTTTTTTTAGTGGGAACGTCCACACTTTATAAAGTATGGTCCCACACGTTTACAGTGTTGAAAAAACACTATATAAATATTTTAAAATGCTGTAATAAATTATATATATTGTTGTAAATGCCCATGTGGCATAAAATCTTTAAAAAAATAAGTGTAGCTCAGATAGGCAGATCCAAATTCGAGGAATCTCTGTTGCATATATTGTCTAATTAAACATTGCAAAGAAAAATGAAATTCAAAATATACCTATTTTTCCTCTTGATATGGCCGCATGCAGAGGAGTTGATTCATCACGATCTTCCTCGAATTCCATCAACCATGATTGATTCAACATCAACTTCACGACGTTGACATGCCCCCTTCTGCAGGCAAGTAAAAATGCACTCTGTCTTTCTTGGTTGAGCAAAGTGGCCACAAAAAGATTGGTTTTCAATAGTAGGGCTGAAATCTCGGCATTCCCTTGACGACAAGCTTCATGCAGTGGGGTCTCCAGCTTCTCATTAGCCGCTGCTACCAGTTGTGGGCACAACTTAATAATCTCTGTCACCAATTCCATGTGGCCAAATCTTGTAGCCAAGTGTAAGGCCGTGCTATGTGAAGCGTCTCTTTGTGAAAGAATTCCTTTATTAGTGCCAACCAAATTGATTAAAGCTTCTGTGTCATTTTTTTCAATTGCTTCTAAGAGATTTGGAGCCATACTCTTGGCCATTACGTTGCTTTGGGAAAAAAAAAATGGATTCAGTGTCTTCTTCGTGGTGTCTATGGTGTTTAAATATATCTTCGTATCATTTACATTGCGTCAACTTTGCATTTCTAAGAATGTGGCTGCATTTTTCTCTGCATCTTCCAGGAAACAGAGCGTGGAACTCGGACCTGAAAAACTGGCCCCAATTTACAAGTTTTCCCCAACGAATGATCTTATTTTAATATTCAGAGGGTTGACTAAGGGGTTACAATTAACATCTAGAAATTTTCACGGTCAAAAAAGATAATAAAAGAACAAACAATAAAAAAATACAACACATAATAAATTAATACATCACCGAAGTTATGTTTTGGATTCTTTCAAAAACATAAATTCATCTATTGATATGTGAAACTAACAGGTTTGTGGTTCGAATCCTTCTCATATTAGTGGAGAAAAAATTAAATTTTTATGAAATTATACATAAAAAAAAATACTAGTAGCCCAAAAGAAATTTATTTAAGAATATTTTTGAGACAAAATCATTACAAAAATTTTAATTTATTACAAAAAATTTCTTTTATATAAATACATTATTTAATTTAAAAATGCAGTCACATTTTTTGCATAAATACATTATTTAAGATAATTAATTTTTTTACACAAATTTATAGTTATTTATCTCATCAAATCCAATAGTAAAGATTCAAAATGAAAAAGTTGCATTAAATATTGTCAACTCTCCAATGTTCTTCATCATTGAATTTATTGAGATTGGCATATATAAAAGTCGGGTAAAACTTCAATTTATTTTTCAACTCATACTTTTATAGAATTCTAATTCACGTGACCAACTAAAAAATTGAAAAAATAATTTGTCCAAACCCCTATCGACTTGGTTCACAATTTTAAGTTAAAATGGTCTAACTCCATAAAGTTGTTAGCAAATCAGTTTTGAGTATATTGCAACTAAGCCAGCTGCGTCTTCCTTGCAGTTGCAGCTGCTTACAATGATATTATTTCTTTTCCCTGACAAACCATTTAGTACGAACAATATCCTTTGGATTTTTTAAACTATCAGGATCAGAGTTTATGGATTCCGTGATTGGATTTCATTTTCCACTTCATGCTGAGTAGAAACTATTTGAGCAAATCGTTGATGTCTCTGTGTTGCTTACAACATTATTTACTTTTTCTACTAGAACAGTTTTAATATAGAATGCACAAAGTAAAGATGAAAACAGTAGGAAGAGGTCAACAAGATCAGGTTCCAGCATTCTTGCGGTCAACAAGAGCTATTCATTGAAAGTTAAAATATGGAAAATTCATACATGCTGACTAGATATTGTTTATATTAATTAAATTACCTATATGTCCTCTTGAGATGGCCGAATGCATTGGAGTTGATTCAACAGAATCTTCTTCAAATTCCACCACCATGACTGATTTATCATAAACTTGACAAAATCGAGATGCCCTTGTCTGCAGGCAAGTGAAAATGCACTGTGGCTTTCTTTTCAGGATTGAGCTTTGCAGCCACAGTAGGATGTGCCTCCATTAGAAAAGCCGAAACCTCAGTATTCCCCAGACGACAAGCTTCATGTAATGGAGTTTCTAGCTTCTCATTCTCAGCTGCTACCAATTCCAGGCACAATTTTATAATCTCTGTCACCAACTCAACATGCCCAAATCTTGTAGCTAGTGTAAGGCCTTGTTCGGTGAAGCGTCTCTTTGTAAAAGCATTCTCTTGTTACTGCAGCCAACTAAGTTGATTAAAGCTTGTTTATCATTTCTTACAATTGCCTCTGAAAGATTTCGAGCCATTGTTTTGGCCATTTAGTAGCAGGAAGTGCTGAAAGAAAAGTAAAAGTATTTGTTTGGAAAAGGAAAAAATAATGATGGAGAAATTAATCTAAGAATTGAGAATTGAGATTAGGACTCGACTCTGTGTCTTCTTAGTAGAATTCTAAAGTCTTAAAAATATACTTACATTGACATTGTCAACATAGCATTTTCAGCTAATGTGACTGCAGTATAATACTGGATCTCCCAGGAAACGAACACATAATAAATGACTCGACTTGATCTCACCATAAATTCTTCAGTGGTCCCAATTCAAGTAAAGGGATTTGATTGCTGCGTGGCCGGATGCGTGGCAATTTCTTATTGGGGAGCTGTCTTGTGGGCCCCACAATCTGCCAATGATGACATGCCATGCATCCAGTTGTGCACCATAAAATAAGTGACAACCATAGAATTTCTATGGAGTGACAACCCACACTATATTCTCTCCATATAACTCTTTTAACTTTTTGTCAATGATTTTTCATTTTTATAACAAAAAAGATAAAGGAACATAAAGAAGTTAGAAAGAAGACAAAAGAAAATTTCATTCAGATCTCGTGGAAAAATATCAATTTACAAAAAAAATAGTTTTTCTAAAAAATTGATAAAATCGGTGCTAAGCTCAGCCAAATGGTATCAAAGCTACTTTCAATAGATTTTGAAATATCAGTTACAGTGTCATGTAACGAGCCATGTACCTAATTATTTCAAAATCAAAGATAAAAATGAATCAAACATTCATTAATTTGATATTTGATGCAGGATATAATTTATTTCTAGATTATGATATAATAATGAATAATATAACAAGACATCGACAATATTATTCATTAAAACAAACTAATTTAGACATTAGATAGTTTTTTTTTTAAAAAAAAAAAAGGAAAGGAGGGTGGGCAAGCCCAAATTAATTTTTACCCCCTCCCCACCCCCAAGACTCGAACCCAAGTCCACACAAGTGAGGGGCGACAATTTAGCCGTGCATTTAGACATTAGATAGTTGGTTGAGCTGTATTTATCAAAAGCTCGTGAATGTAAAGTTGAAGAACTCATAAAAATAAAAAATAGAAATTTAAATATAGATCCTATTGTACTAAGTAGAACACGAAGCGTACTAAGTAGAACATGAAGCAAAGTTTCTAGAAATAATTTCTCATGGAAACAATGGAATATTAATTCTGTTGATAATTATATTTATGATCTCATAATAGATTATAATGGATTTCTATCCGAGGAATATAATTGAAATAACAAAAGGATTAGAAGTAAAAAAGTATCCTACCCCAAACATGCTGATAGGATATGAAAGATTAATCATAACAAAACTCTACCTTTTACATTAAGGTTTCGAGGAAAACAATATTACAAAGGATATAAGAAATACTATTTGTCACAAATATTTGGAAAAATTTAATAAGACACTATGCAAATGGTATTATGAAGAAATTACATGAGCCATTAGTTGTAACACCCTAAGCGAATCCCACATCGGCAAAGCACGGAAGAGATGTTGGGTTTATAAGGGGTGATCCACACGTTAATTGGCAAGACGCGTTTTGGGGTATATGGGCGCCCCAGAAACAAATCCGAGCCTTGTTAAGGCCCAAAGCAGACAATATCTTGTTAGATCGGGGTTGGGTCATGACAGATGGTATCAGAGCGGCTCCGTGTGTCCTCTTGAGCGATAGTGGGGCAAACGTCAGTGAGGACACTGAAGTGGGGTGTATGTAACACTCTAGGTGAATCCCACATCAACAAAGTACGAGAGAGATGTTGGGTTGATAAGGAGTGATCTACACTTTAATTGGCAAGACGCATTTTTGGAGTGTATGGGCGCCCCAGAAACAAACTAGTGCGGGCCTTGTTAAAGCCCAAAGCCGACAATATCTTGCCAGATCTGGGTTGGGTCATGAAATTAGTAATCTCACAAAATATAGAAACTAGTAGATTTCCACCTTCTAGTTACAGACATACAGGATTTACCTATGGAAGATTTCAACCATTTGATTTAGTAAATGATTCATATATGTAGGGAAATAATCAGTTAAATTGGATTTCTCTATATTTGTTAAATAGATTAGGAAACCTTAGTTTATCCATAAATGAAATAGAAAGTGTAAATGAAATACTTAGAGATTAAAAATTTTAATGATGAAAATATAAAACAAATAAAAAAATTACGAGATCAAATGACTAAAGAGTTTGATCAAGTTAAATAATTAATGAAGTATTTCAACATTGAAAATCAAGATAAATTAAAACAAGAAATCATCAATGTCATGAATAGAACAGCAATGGATATAAGATTAAATAACTAAGAAATTCAATTAAATAAGATTAAAAAAAATTTTGAGTAACTTCGTAATAAGTTTGCAATAAATATAAATTGAAAGTTACAAGAAGATTGAAGTACAAAAGATTAATAATAATAAGGAAGAATGACTTATAGTAATTCAAGAGCAAAATAAAATTTTACAAGATACCATAATTTACTATAATGAAAAGAAAAATAATTAAATTCAATTAATATCAAGACCAATATGTAACAAAATAAATGAAAATAAAAAATTAATAAGTTTGAGAATGTTAAGTGAAAATACTGATAATAGATTAAAAGAATTATCTAATCCAGATTTATCTGATAAAGATGAAGAGTTTGGTGAAGAAGAGGATGTATTTATAAATTTACAAGATATTAAAAATAGAATAGAATATCTAAAGATAAATGAATCAAGGCCAAAAGTATTTGAACAAAGAGAATCTAGTAGTGGAGCTTCTTATGCTAGAGAAGAGAACCAACCTATGAAAGACCACAAAATCAATACTTTAGATTTAACAAACCTAAAAAGATATATAAAACTCCAGAAGAGTATCATAAAGAACCAATTAGTCATGTTAGAGTATGATTAGATTTAGATCGTGTCAAAGATAGAGATAAAGCAATAATCTCTTGGGTTAAATCCATGAAAATGGATTTTGTGTTTCACAAGATTAATAGAGATACTAGCATAGAATTCCTTAGAACTTCATTTGTAGGAATAGAGCACAATGGTTTATGGTATTAAAGGATACTAGAAAACATAGAATATTATATGGAGAAAATAATGATCCAAATGAAAATGCAAACCAGATCAAATAGATTTGAATATGAAATAAGAAAAGAATTCTTGGAGAAGATTAGGAAGCTGATTTTCTGTAAAAGCAAAGAGAAAAAGGATGGAAAATATAATGAAGCTAACAAGGCTCAAAATATATGATATATGTTATTTATAAGCATACGCAAATAGCTTCGAAGAGTTATATTATAAGAGTTATATTATAAATATGAGTTTGATAATGATGAAAACACAATAGGATATTATAATGATTTATATTTTATAAAAATACCAAACCTATCAGGGAAGGAGACTCCGAAAAGAGACCAATTAAGTTCAATGATGTGATTTGGGTCACTGTGTTGCAACCACTTAATCTTATTAAATTGTAAAATGAAATCGCAATTGTATCGGACCTAAATCTTCCGGCAATTGAGAATAAAGAGAGACATGCGGGGATGTTATTGAGAATGTTGGAAGCAAAAGTAAGGTTTGTGTTGATACTAGACGATATGTGGGATGCATTTGCTCTTGAAGAAATGGGGATCCCTAGGCTTAGTAAAGAGAAAAGATGTAAACTTTTGTAACTACATGTTCATTGGGGGTCTTCCGTTCTAGGGGTGCAAAGAAATTAGAGCTTATATGCTTGCTCATGAGAAGGCGTTGAGTTTCTTCTTAGAAAAAGTTGGAAGAAGCATTTATGAAGTTCCAAATTTGAGTAAAGAAATCATAAACTTAGTCGTCGAGGAATGTGTCGGTTATAATAGGTAAGAATTAATCTCACCCATCAATCAAGAGAAATTAAATGTAAATACTAAAGTTTAGGACCTCTTATGTACTTGATTTTCTTTTGTGTCATTATCCCTAATCTTAGGTTTTAGTTTCTCATTTTCCTTGTACAATATTTAATTACTTGTATAAAGCTAGAGTGTCCAATAATACATCTTTCACCATTCAAACCTTTCGTCTTAATATGGTATCAGAGCAAGTTTAAGATCACGGGAGTCATTTATCCTTAGCCTTGGCCTATTTATTTTCTTCCTTTTTTTTTTTTTTTTAACTTTTTTACTCTCACTATTATTGTCTAGCATCAACCTTCACCATGACCAATGAAAATTCAGCCACCTTTAGCCTTAACTAGACTTTTACCAAAATGAATCCCAACAATCTCATTGTTATAAACGCAACCAACCAACTCCTTCTGAAATTAACCCTACCAAACAGCTATTCGTGGTAGACGCAATTTGATGCGCTTCTCTATGGATATGACTTGCTCGACTATTGATGGCACTAAATCTTGCCCATGTCCACAGACAAGAGTTGACGAAAAGACAGTCCCAAACCTAGATTTCGCCTTTTGGATGCGGCAAGACAAGCTTCTTCTTCTCGGCATCATCGGCTCGCTTAACCTTAAAGTTATACCTGTAGTTCGTTCATGCAAAACATTTGCTGAAGCCGAGAATCACCTTGCCAAACTTTATGCCAATCCTTCATCTTCCAGAACTATGGGATTGGCAGAGTAACTTGCTCTCATTAAAAAAAGGCTTTGAACCTATCTCTGACAATCTTGCCATAATTCGTGACATTGCTAATGAATTGACTTCAAGTGGAGCTCCAGTTCTAAATCAATATCTTACCACCCATACTTTTAATGGTGTGGGAATTGAATTCAAAGAACTTGCAGTTGCAGTACAGGAACAAGATACTGTGATTAGCTTTGATGAACTACATGATAAACTTGTTGAATATGAGGCTTTCCTCAACTGTGAAGAGCTTCGCTCTAATGGAAATCTTAGCAATATTATAGCCAATGCTGCCCGTTTTCCCTCAAAAAATGGAACTAACCCAACAAAAAAAAATTTCCATAATAATAAACGAAATCAAGGCCAGCACCCTCTTAGTTTAGGCAATAATAAGGGAAACAACTTCAACAACTACAATTCAAGCACTAGCACTCAAGTAAAAATTCCAATGTGGTTTGTCAATTTTGTGAGAAACGAGGTCATACTGCTCGGCAATGTAATGTTGCTGAGAAGTTGTTCTACCACTTTTCAGCACCTACTGCCAATCCCACCCCCACCACTACCAATAATTCCCCACCCAATTGGCTTTTAAATAGAGGAGCATTTCACCATATCACATCTAACCTCAGTAATTTATCACTCAGTCAACTTTACGAAGGTCCTAATGATATTGTTATAGGTAATGGTACATATTACTTATGTTGGCAACTCCACTCTCTCCACTCCTCAAATGTCCAACGTTGTTTCCTTGATTATGTACTCTGCCAACTGAAAATCACATGAAATAGAAATCTGAATCAGGTATAAAAAGGCAATGCACGATCATAGAGTTGTAATTCTTTTAGTCCACAATTACAAGATTGAATGAGAGCCATACTGGGTAGTTTTTTCGTAAGACTGCAAGATGCAACACTGTGTTACCAAACTGGTCCTGCTGGTGGAATAGGCAGCCAGAATCAAAGGATTCTGCTAGGAATTTGAATTTATACTCGTCAAATCTCACGGCAAGATGAAAGACTGTTTCTCCATCGGTTGTGAGACGATTGAAAGAAGTAGGAGAGCTGGATAAGAATGCCTCTAATATTTTCACCCGGCCATTTATTACAGCCAGGTGCAATGGCGTGTGGCCAAATTTATTATATTGCAAAGCCAGGCCCTTGTTATGATTCAATAGCAATTTTGTCATCTCCACGTTCCCTCTGCTAGTTGCATAATGCAATGGAGAAAATCCATTCTTGTTTGTTTTTCCAGCAAATCTTGGCCGCACTTCCAATATCTCTCTTGCAATATCTGCACATATATGCACATGCATGTGCAAGGTTTTTTTTGTTAAAGACAAGATCAAGATACCCATACTAATTAACAAAGGCTCATCCATAAAAGATATTTTCCGTACTAAAACTATGCACAATTAGCCAAAACCAGAACAGTTTTAATATAGAATGCACAAAGTAAAGATGAAAACAGTAGAAAGAGGTCAACAAGATCAGGTTCCAGCATTCTTGCGGTCAACAAGAGCTTCAGGGTGTAATATTCATTGAAAGTTAAAATATGGAAAATCCATGCATGCTGACTAGATATTGTTTATATTAATTAAATTACCTATATGTCCTCTTGATATGGTCGAATGGATTGGAGTTGATTCAACAGAATCTTCTTCAAATCCCATCAACCATGACTCATTGATCATCAACTTGACAACATTGAGATGCCCATGTCTGCAGGCAAGTGAAAATGCACTCTGGCTTTCATGATTGAGCTTTGTAGCCACAGTAGGATTTGCCTCTATTAGAAAAGCTGTAACCTCATGATCCCCCTGACGACAAGCTTCATGTAATGGAGTTTCTAGATTCTCGTTCTCAGCTGCTGCCAATTCCGGGCACAATTTTACAATCTCAGTCACCAACTCAACATGCCCAAATCTTGCAGCCAAGTGTAAGGCCGTGTTCAGTGAAGGGTCTCTTTGTAAAAGAATTCTCCGGTTACTGCTGCCAACTAAGTTGATTAATGCTTGTTTATCATTTCTTACAATTGCCTTTGAAAGATTTCGTGCCATTCTTTTGGCCATTTGGTAGCAGAAGTGCTGAAAGAAAAGTATTTGCTGGGATAAGGAAAAAAAATAATGATGGAGAAATTAATCTGAGAATTGGGAATTGAGATTAGGACTCCACTCTGTGTCTTCTTAGTAGAATTCTGAGGTCTTAAAAATATACTTATATTGACATTGTCAACTTAGCATTTTCATGGAATGTGACTGCAGTATAGTGCTGCATCTTCCAGGAAACGTATACATAATTAACAATAGTCAACTTAGCATTTTCATGGAATGTGACTGCAGTATATTGCTGCATCTTCTAGGAAACGTATACATAATTAACAATACCGATATTCACACCCCATTAACGGGTCACTCTTTCTCCCCCCTCCAATTCCAGCAAAAGAATAGATCCTTAACGATTATGACAACGAAGATGACAATGCACAATTTTACAATCTCAGTCACCAACTCAACATGCCCAAATCTTGCAGCCAAGTGTAAGGCCGTGTTCAGTGAAGTGTCTCTTTGTAAAAGAATTCTCCGGTTACTGCTGCCAACTAAGTTGATTAATGCTTGTTTATCATTTCTTACAATTGCCTCTGAAAGATTTCGTGCCATTCTTTTGGCCATTTGGTAGCAGAAGTGCTGAAAGAAAAGTATTTGCTAGGAAAAGGTAAAAAAAATAATGATGAAGAAATTAATCTGAGAATTGGGAATTGAGATTAGGACTCCACTCTGTGTCTTCTTAGTAGAATTCTGAGGTCTTAAAAAGATACTTATATTGACATTGTCAACTTAGCATTTTCATGGAATGTGACTGCAGTATATTGCTGCATCTTCCAGGAAACGTATACATAATTAACAATAGTCAACTTAGCATTTTCATGGAATGTGACTGCGGTAAATTGCTGCATCTTCTAGGAAACGTATACATAATTAACAATACCGATATTCACACCCCACTTGACCCCACACATAGCACCTAACGCAGCGTTTTGATATAACTGTATATTGTCATCTTCGTTGTCATAATCGTTAAGGATCTATTCTTTTGCTGGAATTGGAGGGGGGAGAAAGAGTGACCCGTGACCCACGGCTGCTGGATTTGGATGGGGAAGAGCGAGAGTGAGCCATATTTTTTGTGCTGGATTTGGAGGGGAGAGCGAGAGTGTTACCCGTGACCCACGGCTGCTGGATTTGGAGGGGAAAGAGAAAGAGAGCCGCTGACAGAGCATTGTGAATCTCATCTACGCATAACTAATGACTCGACTTGATCTAGTGATCCCAATTCAAGTAGCGAAATTTGATTGGTGCGCGACCGGATGTGTGGCAACTTCTTATTGGCGGATCTCTCTTGTGGGTCCCACAGATCTGCCAGTGATGACACGCGACGTATCCAGTCGTGCACCATAAAATGAGCGACGAGGCGCACTGTATTATCTCTCTTACTTACAAATCTTTTTAGTATTTGTCAATGGTTCTTCATTTTCATAAACGGTTGACTGTCGCCATTGGTACAGACTCACAATGATAAAACACCACAACTTGTATACAATAATCTCAGTCACCAACTCAATGTGCTTGCAAACTAAATTGCCTTAAAGCCTGTGTATCATTTTAGAGTCTAGAAAGCTTTGGAGCTAGCCGTTTCCTTGGGCATAATATTCAGGGACATGGAATAAGATCAGAAGGACATTTGGAAACTCACTCAGTGACTTGAGCTGTTCGTCGTGCATGATCTTAATTAGATGACTTTGTTGACTTTGCATTTTCAGGAAATGCAATTATCTCCTTCTTTGGACTATTTAATTGTGACCTCAACATCACATTTTTCTTTAGTGGCCTCATTCAATCAATCTCGGTTTGATACTGTTATACATCTGGCTGTTTGGAAATTAAATTAATTTTTTTTCTCTTTCTTCTCAACTTCCTCCAATATTGATTTTGAAATTTTTAACTTATGTTTGTGCAAGGGGTAGGGTTTGTATTTTGTTTTTCATTATTATTATTATTATCTTTTTTTAATAAACTAATTAAAAAAAAAAACGAAACCCTTTAAAATTAGTGCCCTCTTATTTCGTTGAAATAATTTTGGATATCTTCAACATCACACCTAATGACCCAAAAATATTTCATGCGATCTTCATGCCACTTGTGGGTTCTGATCGTTTATATTATAAATACGTAAGAAGTGCATGGTTTCACCAAAATAAACAACGAAGGCATGACCATTTTTATGTTCTTATGAAATCTTATTCTATCTTAATTTTGATCTCGGTGATTCTCCAGTTAATTAACAAATTCATTCCTCTCCTTGTAGCGGCAAAAGCGATAAGATGAGTGCATTAAAGTGTCGTGCTCCCTAGGCAACCATTTTTATTGCATGCCATTTATTTAAATTGCTTGCGTTGCTATTGCGTTGCTTTTTTCCTTGAATAGACAGCGGTATATACATTTTCATCAATGTTCGAATGCGTAAACCACAAATTCTCAATTCTGTTATAACTAAGATATGGGAGAATACCAACATTTATACGTGTGTAGAATATTCTACCGCACTTATCTCATAAGTTTCCGTTATGGTTTGCATCTTGTTTGGGTCATTATGTTTGTGAGGGTTACACTATTTTGTTGTGCTAGTGGTAATTTTTTTTAGTAAATAAATTATCAGTGATTGCATAATAAAACACCGTAGAAGTAGAAGATCGTAGCAGAAGATTAGAAGAGCATAGGACAACCAAGGACAGGTTAGAAGTAATATCATTGCAGTGTTTTAGTTATAAGTAGAGATCATTAATTCTTACAAATTCGGAAGCCAATTACGGCAGGCAGTCATACGAAAGGAAGTAAATTATTGTAACAAAGTGTTTGGCATAAGCACACAACTCAATTTATTTAGTATCTTCTATTCCTTAGCAACAGCGGTGTTAATACAATTACGTTCTTTATTTATTAAACAATCTTTTTTATTTTCAATTTTCACAATTTCAAGTACTTTATTTTGGATGACTGAAGAATAATACTTGGAGACATTTACGTAATCAAGCCCAAGAGACTTTGATTCTCTTGGGCCATGAAGGGCGTAAAATTTTGGCCTCAAGTTCAAAATTTAAAATAGGAAACAGTAAATGCATTTCTTTTTGGCCAGCGAAAGTGTAAGCGAATCACTTCATAATGTTTGATGTATCGGAAAATGATATGCACCCATCAATGAATCCCACTTCAATTTAAATAACTAATGAATCCCATTTCAACTTTAATATGGTAAATTTTTAAGGTAATTTTTTTTTTATTTAAATTTTAGTGGCATGTTTGGTTTGAAGAAATGAAAAAAAAAAAAAAGAAGAAGAAGAGGAGAGAAAATGAAAAACAGAAAAGAAACAAGGAAAAAAGAGAAAATATCATGTCAAACTAAATAATAAAATTGAGACTAATATCTTTTTCACTTATTTTCTCTCATCCTCTCTCACTTTCGTTCTTTTCCTCTCCTCTTATTTCTTTCCATCAAAATCTAAATATTTTAACTTTTATTTGTTCTTAATGAGGTTGAGGTGGGATTATAATTAATCCTCTGTAGTCGCTCATATGGAAAATCTAAATCTGAAGAAGCATGTAACATGGTTAACAATTGATGCCATAGGTGACAGAGACATGATATTAAAATATGCAGTGAAAGGTACTCATTCAAGAATAAATAGGGTTTAGGTCTTGAGTTGGAATAATTTAGGATAGGCAAAAAATCTCCGGTTGGTTAGCTTAGGTCCATGGTTTCGCCCCAACCATCACACTTGAGAGCCTGGACAAGGGCTTGAGAAAAAAAGTCCGGGCTCCTATTATTTTCTTTAAAAAATAAATTTATAAATTAGAATAATAAATTAAAATTAAAAAATAATAAAAAAGAAATTTTTAAAAAAGAAAACTTAAATTCCTAATTCATAAATTAATGATGATTCAAAAAAGTTAAAATTATAATATTAAACTTTTTTTATGCGCTAGTTAATTAAGATAGTGCTTGAATTAGAAAATCTAATATTAAAAAATTAAATCTCTAAGTTTTTGTTTGTTTTATTTTTTATTTTACTTTTACATATTTATTTTTTTTAATTTATTATTAATTATTAACTCATTTCAAATCTACAATCATTTAAAAAATTTTAAAAAATAATTCAAAGCTCAAGCCCGACCCTTATGCTTATCTTAAAGTGGGCTTGGGCCTGGGCTTAGAAAATCCTGACCCAAGCTTGCTTTTGGCCAACCCTAGCAATAATTTGTTGATGTCTATTACTATTATTTGACCTGTTTTTGTAATATTTGATATATGGTTTTCAAACCATGGGTAATCATATTGCTACTGATTGAAAAACAATATAACTAATTGATAGATTTAAAATCAGAACATCATCATGAATATTACTTATCAACTGCAGCCATTTCATTTAAATTCCAAAGCAATAATGCAGGGCCAGCTTTAGAGACTAGACGAAATATTTTTATGAGACCTCACTCCCATACTTAAAAAAAAATGCAGAAAGTGTATAAAACTCAATTAACTTTTACCATATCTTCAACATAAACAATTAAAAAGATATTAAAAATTTTTAAAAAAGAAAAATAACTAAGAAGATGTCTTTTGAATTGCTATAGAACTATTACTTCAATAAATTATTTTATTTTTTTGCTTCAAAAGTGAGCAAATAAATGTAATAATTTTCTTTAGAGTAATTATAGGGTCACAATCATCTTTTTATAAACAAACATGTACAAATTAATGTAGCATGAGGAGGTTAGTTATAAAAAAGTGTCATAGGTCCGCATAATTACAAAAAATAATTGTTATTACTTTCAACTAATGTATTCATACTATATCAGTTTATACACATTAGTTTGTAAAATTATTTTAACCAAGAAGAGTGCATAAAATTTTATAATATTAAATAATTAAGTTTTTATTAAACATATAAAGAATTTAATCTTTATTTCTCAAAAAAAACTAATTATAAATAAACAATTAGACAACACTATTAATTATAGTATTGCCCTTTAACATTAAGTTACCAGATATAAATTTCTATAAAAAATTTTAATTATATTATAATTATTAATTGAAAAGAAGGCTAAAAAATAGCCTTTTGTATTATAAATAACTTAAGAAATCTATTAATTTAAGTATATTGAGAAAAAACCAAAAGAAAAAAGGGGGGGGGGGGGGGGGCTTCTTACTATATGATGGATCATAATGATGTCTTCCTAGAATATGTGTCCCTAGGCGATCATCTAGTTCACATTTTTAATAATATTAAAAAAAAATTATCTCTATACCACGTTTCTTTATATATATATATATATATAACCACTACAATATTTTAACATATATTTTGCACCACATTTACTTTTAACTTATATCAATCAATCAATTTGACACTAAAAATAACTATTTTTCCCCTTATTGAAATAAAATACTATTTTATTCTATAAAATTTTGAAAAATAAAATATTGAAATTATAAGAATAGCTCTAAATTCAATAAAACAAATAAATCTAAAAATCTAAGATGATAATTTTTAGATGAAATAATAATTATAAAAAATAACATCTTGTCATTATAATTTTTTGTAATTATAATTTTATTTTATTTTTGTAATTAAATTAAGTATGAGGAAATTTACAAAAATTAACATAAAGAGAAAAGCTCCCTATAATTATTGTAAACTTCCTCATAATTAATATTAAGAAACTTCTATATACAAATAAAATGAAATTATGATTACAAAAAATTGATATGATAATTTTTTTAAAAAATTATAATTGTAAAAAATTAACATATTAGATTTAAAATTTATTTATGTTATTAAATCCAGGGGCATTCTTATAATTATAATTTTTTATTTTTTAAAATTTATATAATAAAATAGTCTTTTAATTCATTTAGGGGTCAAATGGTTATTTTTTAGTATCAAGGTGGTTGGTTGATAGAAGCTTAAAAATAAAGGTGGTGTAAAGTACATGTTAAATTTTGTGGTGTTTAGATGTACATGTGACCAGAACAAAAAGTAGTGTCGAGATAATTTTTCTATTAAAAAAAAGAGTTTTTCTATAAAATTTTTAATTATAGTGTAATTATTAATTGAAAATAAGGCTAAAAAATAGGCTTTTGTATTATAAGTAACTTACAAAATCTATCAATTTAAGTATATAAAAAAAATACAAACAAAAAAGAGTCTTCTTACTATATGAAATATTATAATCAAACTTTTTAATATATGTGACCTTAAAAGATCATCTACTTCGTCTATACTTAAAGGTCACTCTGCATTTACATAACAAACCCATTTTCTTTTGCTTTTGCATGCAATATGACATTCTTGTCTCATTAAATTATTTCAAAAGCAATTTTACAAAAGGTCAATAATTGCTAGAGCATAAATTTGTATACATACCGTTGGATATTATGTCAATTGAATGTTTGGTTTTAAGTGTTGTCATAATTATTGTATTGAGATTGATGACTTTGTAATTTCGTCCACATTGACATCCTCAAAATGTAATTTGAAAATTTTTAAAAGGCATTTGATCTAGTGTGCAACAACCCACAACATACGACATGTTTTTATTAGAGAGAACTAAATCTATGAGACCTAGCGCCCTCGGATGAAAATATATTATGTGCATGATGGAGCACCCTAGATCAATTCTCATTTTTAAAAGGAGTTAGACTATTGATACTCCTTCATTAATCTCATAAAACTTTTGTTATATTATAATTATATTTAAAGATAAATATAAATAGAATTAAGTCATTTATATTTTCTTTTTCTCTTCAATTTTATTTTATTTGCACAATTTTTTTTATTATCATTAAAATAATATGAATTTATGGAGTAATTTTCTAAGCTAAAATAAAATTCTTACAATAAACTAACAACTTAATTAAGATACAACATAGTAAAAAAATAAATTAAATAAAATTTATCATATTGCTAATAATTTTTTAATGATTCTCAAACTAATTGCTGAACCCAAAACCTATAGGTAGGATAAAATTATATTCGACGCATAAAATATTCATTATTTTCTAAGTGTAATTTTTTCTTATTTTTTCTTTTTGATTTGTTCTATAAAAATTAAATAATAAAGAAAATTTAAAGAAAGGAATACAAATGTTAACATTGAAAGAGTGAGAAAATTATTATAAACTAAAAAATTCACAAATGAAAGAATTTTTATTAATAAAAAAGAATATATTGACATTAAATAGAATATAATTTAAAAAAATTCAATAGATTTTTTGAGAATCACCCCACTTTTTAAAAATGAAAAGTCAATTTTTAAATTCCTAAGCTCTAGGACCGGTTGCCCCGGTAGGAAAGGAAAACCATGCCTCGAAAGGTAACAATATCATTTTCCAAAAACAAACAAAAATCGCGTTAGGTTTGTTGTTGGCACTTCCCCTCCACCGGTTAATTTATATTGACACGTGTCAATTCATATAAAGATATGCTGATCGAAGTTGAAAAAAGAAAAGAAGATATATATATGTATATATATCTGCTCCATAATCAAAAGCATCATATTCATAAAGATGGAGAAGAAAAGCCCAAGCTCATACCCGCATAGTAATAATAATAAATTCAAGCTCAACCTCAAACACCTTCCTCCTATTGATCCATATTCAATCACCTCCACAAAAATCCACCAGGTAATTCTTTTTTAAAAAAAGTTTTGTCTTTTTTTTTTTAAATTTTTAATTATTTATTAATTTGTTTTCAGGTAAAGTATGAGAAACCCAGCTGCAAAATTACAAAGCAAATGCCAAATGAAGAAACGATGAATAGTGGGGATGATGATGCTTTATTTTGTTTAACAAAGCACATAGATCCCAACAGCACCAGCAGCACCATCAATAATAGTGAAACCACTGGATATGATTATGAAGATGATAGAATTTATGAAAATGAATCAAAGAATGAAGGTATGGATCTAAGATTTGAGGGTTGCAATGCATTTGTGCATTATCTGTTTCGAGTTCTTTTTCTTTTTTCTCTCTCTCTTTTTTTGGTTAATTTCTTATGATGAAGGGCATTGACAGCTCAGTTTCACCAGACACTTGTCGTTTCTAGCAGCTTCCACCCTTGCACAGTGCATTGAGAATGGAAATGGATATAGTTTTTAATTAGGGTAAATTATCAAGCAGGTCCATATTTTTTGATTTTTTATCAGAAAAGGGAACAATTTGTTTGTTCCTACAAAACACTCCCTGACTTTCTGGAAAATAACTAAATATTGAACAATCACACTACTTTCTAGTTTTAAAGTATCCTGCTTTATCAAGTATCCCTTTTGTTTTTTGGCAATGAATAATAAGTTGAGTAGTGCTTCGTGAAGTGATAATACAAGCTATATCATTTAATTTGAGTAGTGTTCCTCAAAAATCTAAATGGTGGCATTATTAAGAACTCTTGTCTAGAAAAATCTGGTAATAATTGACTTTACCTGCTGATAAGAAAATTTAATGAAAGTGGTTTCCGGATTTGCATTTTAGAGACACCCTGTTGAGTTATAGCTTTTAAGCAGTCATTAGGAGCCAACTTTCCTATCAAGTTGCTTATGATAAAAACTGTGCAAATCCGATGAAGAGGCACTCATTGAGTCCTATTTTTCCTTTTCTACTCTTCTAGGTGCTCCAAATAAGGTATCGGCGAAATCAAAATTGCTTGAGATATGTGCCATAAACCATTGGAAGCCCCCTTTGTTTGATTGCTGCAAAGAGGAAGGCCCTTGCCACAGGAAATTGTAAGTACAACATCTAATATTAAAAACTGGCTTTCCAGTTTTTCTCTGGTTTGACTTAAAGGTAAATGACTGAAAATTGTACAATAGTATGACGGTAATTTTGTCAAACACATCATAATTGCTATCAACTCTGCTAATTTGTGATTGATCCATGTTAATGGAAGGAAGTGAACTACTATAATGACAGCATGTGCGCAATCTTATTATCTCAGTTCATGGAAAATGCAGGACAACCCTATTGTGTTCTCTTACTAATCCAAATATTTTCACAGGTTCACTTTCAAGGTTACTTTTGAAATAGAGTCCTTGAACACCATTTTGGAATGCTTTGGTGCTCCTCAGTCCAAGAAAAAAACAGCAGCAGAGCATGCAGCAGAAGGGGCATTGTGGTACTTAGAGCATTTGGGTTATCTTCCAATCAGAAAACTAAAAAAATAATCAATTCTTGACACTAGCGTCGTATAGGCTTTTCCTTTACTTTTAAAAAATTTGTTGCTGGGCAAGAACCAAGAACATACGAAATTGTAAATGTTTACTTGGCTAATTCATTTGTAAACTAAATATGATTGCTTCTTTTACAATAATCACAGTTGTGAATCTGGTTCGCAAGGACTGTCAGTGCCTTCAAAGCTTTAC
Organism: Luvunga scandens; assembly: GCA_030449905.1. Classification (NCBI taxonomy): domain Eukaryota; kingdom Viridiplantae; phylum Streptophyta; class Magnoliopsida; order Sapindales; family Rutaceae; genus Luvunga; species Luvunga scandens. The sequence goes on along the minus strand of JASUUG010000518.1, from coordinate 15,760 downwards.
TGTAGTTCTTGTAGGCATGAACATAAGAAGGGGATGGCAATGATGCAGGGACTGTAGGGGTTGTCAATTTATTGACCCCCTCGTTGATTTTTATTATTGGCAACAATCGGTTTTGCAATCGGTTGTTGCCATTAATATAGATTTTTTTTAAATAAATTAAAATAAATAATATTTAAATAATAATAATAATACGCAAAAAATAAAAATAACAAGTTAAGTAAAAATAAAAAAAATTATTTTTTACTATAAATTTTTGAAAAAACAAAATAAAATGAGTGCTATAAAAAAATAAATTTTTTATAAAATTTATCTCATATTTAGTATTTCAAGTTTCATGTTTATTATTTTATTTTTCATATAATGATTTTTTAAGTACTCCAAAATTTTTCTTTTTTCACCTTGTTTTATTTTATGTTCATGTTTCATGTTGCAAGTTCGGAATTTCATATTTGACGTTTTATGTTTACTGTTACAGAATTCGTCATATTTTATATTTATTGTTGCATGTTTTAAGTTATGTGTTTCATATTTTACTATTCAATGTTTCAGGTAATTATTGTCCAAATATCCCAAAATTTTTCTTTTTTCACTCCATTTCATATTTACGTTTATGTTTCACGTTGCAAGTTCGGAGTTTCATATTTGACATTTTATATTTACTTTTACAGAAGTCTTCATATTTTATATTTATTTTTACATGCTTTAAGTCAGGTGTTTCATATTTACTGTTTTATGTTTCATGTAATTATTTTTCAAATACCCCGAAATATTTTTTTTTTTCACCCCGTTTCATGTTTACGATCATGTTTCACGTTGCAAGCTTAGAGTTTCATGTTCGACATTTTATGTTTACTGTTACAGAATTCGTCATATTTTATGTTTATTGTTGCATGTTTTAAGTCCGTGGTATCATATTTACTGTTCAATGTTTTATGTAATTATTTTCTAAATAACCCGAAATTTTTCTTTTTTTACCCTGTTTCATGCTACAAGTCCAAGATTTCATGTTTCACTTTTTCTATTCGAAGTTGTGCGACGACTTATGTTTCATGTTAGTTGTTGCATGTCATAAGTACATTGTTGCATGTTTGATGTTCCTTGTTGCATGTAATATTTATCGAAATCCTCCCAAACGTTTTTTTCTCCTCTCGTTCCATGTTCACGTTCAAGTTTCATGTTACAAGTCCAGGGTTTCATGTTTAACATTACGTGTTCGAAGTTGTGCGACGACTCATGTTTTAAATACATTGTTGCATATTCTAAGTACATCGTTGCATGTTTGATGTTACCCATTGCATGTATTATTTATCGGAATCCCCCCAAACTTTTCTTTTCTCCCCTTGTTTCATGTTTACGTTCAAGTTTCATGTTACAAGTTTAGGGTTTCATGTTTCACGTTTCCTGTTCGAAGTTGTGCGACGACTTATGTTTCATGTTGTTGCGTGTCTTAAGTACATCGTTGCATGTTTGATGTTCCCTGTTGCCTGTAATATTTATCGGAATCCCCCCAAACTTTTCTTTTCTCCCCCCGTTTCATGTTTACGTTCAAGTTTCATGTTACAAGTCCAGGATTACATGTTTCAAGTTTCGTATTCGAAGTTGTGCGACGACTTATGTTTCATGTAGTTGTTGCATGTCCTAATTACATCGTTGCATGTTTGATGTTTCTCGTTGCATGTAATATTTATCAGAATCCCCCCAAATTTTTTTTTTCTCCCCCGGTTTCATGTTTACGTTCAAGTTTAATGTTACAAGTCCAAGATTTCATGTTTCACTTTTTTTGTTCGAAGTTGTGCGACGACTTATGTTTCATGTTAGTTGTTGCATGTCATAAGTACATTGTTGCATGTTTGATGTTCCTTGTTGCATGTTTGATGTTCCTTGTTGCATGTAATATTTATCAAAATCCCCCCAAATGTTTTTTTCTCCCCTCGTTCCATGTTTATGTTCAAATTTCATGTTACAAGTTCAGGGTTTCATGTTTAACGTTACGTGTTCGAAGTTGTGCGACGACTCATGTTTCATGTTAGTTATTCCATGTTCTAAGTACAACATTGCATGTTTGATATTCCCTGTTACATGTAATATTTATCGGAATTCCCCAAAACTTTTCTTTTGTCCCCCCGTTTCATGTTTACGTTCAAGTTTCATGTTACAAGTCCAGAGTTTCATGTTTCACGTTTCCTATTCGAAATTGTGCGACGACTTATGTTTCTTGTTAGTTGTTGCATGTCCTAAGTACATCGTTGCATGTTTGATGTTCCCTGTTGTATGTAATATTTATCGAAGTCCCCTCAAACTTTTCTTTTCTCCCCCCGTTTCATGTTTACATTCAAGTTTCATGTTACAAGTTCAGGGTTTCATGTTTTATGTTTCCTGTTCGAAGTTTTGTGACGACTCATGTTTTATGTTAGTTGTTGCATGTTCTAAGTACAGTATTGCATGTTTGATATTCCCTGTTGCATGTAATATTTATTAGAATCCCCCCAAACGTTTCTTTTCTCCCTCCGTTTCATGTTTACGTTCAAGTTTCATGTTACAAGTCCAGGGTTTCATGTTTCACATTTCCTGTTCGAAGTTATGCGACGACTTGTGTTTCATGTTAGTTGTTGTATGTCCTAAGTGCATCATTGCATGTTTGATGTTCCCTGTTGCATGTAATATTTATTAGAATCCCCCCAAACGTTTCTTTTCTCCCCCCGTTTCATGTTTAAGTTCAAGTTTCATGTTACAAGTTTAGGGTTTCATGTTTCACGTTTCCTGTTCGAAATTGTGCGACGACTTATGTTTCATGTTAGTTGTTGCATGTCCTAAGTACATCGTTGCATGTTTGATGTTCCCTGTTGCATGTAATATTGATCGGAATCTCCCAAACTTTTGTTTTCTCCCCCCGTTTCATGTTTATGTTCAAGTTTCATGTTACAAGTCCAGGATTTTATGTTTCACGTTTCCTGTTCGAAGTTATTTGACGACTCATGTTTCATGTTAGCTGCTGTATGTCTTAAGTACATAATTGAATATTTGATGTCTCTTGTTACATGTAATATTTAGTTGAATCCTCCTTTCTCCCCAACGTTTTTGCTCACCAACTATCCTAATACATTTATGACTGCATTTAAAACTCAATCACTGGTGTTGAATTAATGCATTGGCCTTTCATTAATTTACCTATGTATATATTACTATTTTTTTCATTTGTCATTTGAAATGGTGCATAAATAAAAAGGAAAGCCACCAAGATTTAGTTTTATCTCCATTGGTATTTTTATTGCAGCTGGAACCAGTGAAAGCTTGTAGTATTGATCATCAAGTAAGTGATTTAGAGCAAAATACTTTTTTTTTAAATAAGGCACACTTAAGTTTTGTTTATAGTTTATGTTTGTCATGTAAAAAATTTTTAACTCATGTGGAATGATGAAAATTTATAATTTCGATTTAGGTTTTCCAACATTTACTCAGGCATTGGATTAGTTTTTAAAAATGTATGAAAAATGTGTGGTGTTAGATGATTGTGTTGCAATATATCCATTGTCATTGAATCTTATTTGTTGGCCATATTTAATGTTATTATTTTCTAGGAGTTACATATGAGTATTTTATCTAATGTTCGTGAGTTACATCTATCAAGTGTACTTGGAGCTCATTTTGATTCAGTAGAAAATACAGATACATGGTATATGAACTATTTAAGAATGGTTGGTTTTAGTGTTAGAAGAAATGAGCTTTTAAAGTCGAAGTCTGGCCGAACTACAATTCGTCGCTGGGTTTGTAATCTAAAAGAATATAGAGCTGAAAAATTTTGGCAAATAAGAATAGAGTGCGAGAACCACGACCAATGACGCGTATTGGTTGTAAAGCCTCATTTCGAGTGAATTACGACAAATGCAACAACAAGTATATTGCGACAGAATTTATAGCGGAGCACAATCATCCAATCACTTCTCCAAACGAAGTACACCTACTTCGTTCACATCAGCATATTAGCTAAGTAGATCTTACTCAAGCTAAAGCATTGAGGCATGTTGGTGTGAAGACATGCCAAGTTGTTGATTACATGGGTGATCAAGTTGGGGGTTCAGAAAATCTCAAATTTAAACCCAAGGATTTACAAAATAGATTGGATGCAGCTAGACGTGCAGAGATTGGAGATACTGATTCCGCGGTAACTATTGTATATTTTACCGCAAAAGCTGACAATGATCCTGGGCTATATCACAAGTACACATTAGACGACGAGAATAGGTTAAGAAACTTGTTTTAGACTAACTATATGGCACGGTATGATTATGAGTGCTTCAGGAATGTTTTGGCATTTGATGCGAAGTACAAAACTAATGCATATCGGAAACCACTTGTGACCCTTGTTGGCACCAACCATCATCACAGGACCACCGTGTTTGGATTTGCTCGCAGATGAGACAGTTGAATCATATACATGGCTACTACAAACCTTTGTTTCTGCCATGGATAATTTGAAGCCGAAGTCCATAATTACTGATAGAGACAAGGCAATGTCTAAGGCAATTAAAACTATTTTTGTTGGATGTACTCACCGTCTTTGTTGTTGGCATTTAGAGAGGAATGCACAAGCAAATATAAAAAATGAAGACTTTACTCGTAAATTTCGTGATCTTATGTTGACCTGATTCAATCCAAGTGATTTTGACCAACAATGGTTTGCTTTACTAGATAAGTTCAAGCTGCACGATAATGTTTGGGTTAGAAAAATGTATACAAAGCAACATAAATGGGCTTAAGCGTATCTTAAAGGAACTTTTTCTCCTGGAATGCGAAGCACTCAGCATTATGAGAGTATGAATTCTTATCTCAATCGTTTTCTCCAATATCGGTTGAAATTATATGAATTTGTGCAACAAATTGATCGTGCACTCCGTAGCATTCATTGCACCGAAAGAGAAGATGAGTTCAAAACAAAATACAGTACTCCTGTATTGTCCACCCATTTACGCTGCCTAGAAAAGCATACTGCAGCTCTTTTTCTAATTAGGGTATTCTATTGGATCAGGGAAGAAATTTGTGAAGAAGCCACTGTAATTCAGTTTGAAGGCTTTAATTGCACTGATTCTAACTACTACACATTCACGCAGTTTCGGAATACGAACTTCAAGTGGACAGTCGTTTACAGAAAATAAGAAAATAAAATAGATTGTTCATGTCAAATGATAGATTCTGCTGGAATCTCATGCCAACACATGTTTCACATAATGAAAGTGGAATAATTTAAAAAAATTCCTGATAGTATGGTTCTTCCTTATTGGACGAAGATGGCGAAGGACTATAACTCACTCAACCTTGCTAGTCCAGAAGTTGACAGTGAGACTTCTAATTTTATGAGATTTAGTGCTTTATCTACTGCCAGTAATATAATGTGCTTTCATGCCGCAAATAGCCAGGACTCTTTTAAAAAGGCTTTGGTTAAGATTAAATAATTGACATCGAAATTTCAACAATTGTTTCGACGGGAGCGAATTGTCAACCTAAGCCTTATATGTAGTGCACAACGAAATTCAAGGGTATTAGATCCAATCGTAGTGAGAACAAAAGGATCAGCAACAACAAACAAAGTAGCGAGAGACTATCGGAAGTGTAGTGTTTGCCGATTAGCTAGTCATACTGCACGAACTTGTCCTAATGCCGACAATGCCATCAGGTGACTTGTATTCACGATTGTTGGATATTATTTTATAATATTTTACAACGATATACACAACTGATTAGTAATGGATTAATTTTTGCAGTTTTGATTTTGGAAGTGTTGGTAACATCGACGGCTATGCTAGTTATATGATAGGTCGCTCAAGTTCACAAATTTTAGAATCCTCTACTGAAGCAGCGTATGAATGTGGGAGTAGTTCTTAAGTGTTCTCAAAACCCATACATTACTTCAGCCCTAATGCATCCATGTCATAATTAGTGGGAGGGAATACACTTACAAGTCTTCCGTTTTGTAACCTGCAATCTAATTGCTGGCTCGGTGACAGTGACTTTTTATAATCGGAAGGAAGAAATCACGGTTGTATTTTACATCATTTCATTTTGCTAGGCAGTAATTGAATATTTTCTTTGTTTGATACTGTTTCACACTCTTGCTGAATGTGCAATTTACATTAACCTTAACTTGCTCACGATTTATATTTCTTCACTAATCAAAACAGTTTTATGAATTGTTTTCATAACACCATAGTAAAACATATCACATCCCTCGTCTATCAGCAAATTTCGCTAAATTGCTCAATAATGCATTTATTGAAATGCCAAGGCAAGCAATTTAGCATTTTCTGTGACCAATCAAGAATATAAACATCCACAAAGATTCATATGAAATGAACATCCACATAATCCAAAAGAGGAAGTTAATGCGATCAGTTCAAATAAAATAAAATTAAATGAACCAGTACATGACGCTGTGTCTACTACAAGCAAATTATAGATTACAAGTACTACTACGAGGGTGGCGAATGGTGGTTGGAATGGATAAGGAACACCTAAATGCTCAAAAAGACGTCGCTGGCCATTAAGAAGTTGTTGCTGCTGCTGGAATAAACGCTCATGCTCCTCAAGAATATATTGCTGGAAGGTAGTTTGCGGAACCAATAACATCCTAACTTCATCCATCAGCTGCTGCAGAGTAACCTCCTCTGAACCCGTGTGTTCATGAGGAGGGGCACGAGATGCAGAATCAGGCATGGATAATTGCGTCCTCGAACCTCTGCACTGACCCCACAAAGGTAAGAAGAAATCAAGTAACTGATCGGTGGGTATTATAGAGTTCAAAGGTTGATTGTCACTAGGCGCAAGCAAAGTTGCCTTATCTCGCTTAACCTTCACACATTCCTCATTGCACCACTCAAAACCTAGGCTAGAAATAAGTTAATCTCCTATAGGTTTGATTAGCTCAAAATTTGGTTCATCTATAGACACCTCAAAAAACTTAAGTATTCGTGTTATAAGGTTACCGTAAGGAAGGGAACAGTTAACCATACCTGGAATACTAAGCATGTGCCGAATAATAGTATACCCAAAATTAACAGTCCATCCCTTAAGAATACAATCTAACAAGGCCACATTCATGTGAGATATTTCATTTGCATGCCTAGACTTAGGAGTAACAATAGCCTGAAGAATGCGAAGCAAAACTCAGGACTGTACACACAAACATTGGGCACGAAGATGAATAGTGCACACCTCATCAAATAAATCAATCTGTCTACAAATGTTTTTAACTGCGTTAACATAAGAATAATCACAAAAATACGGTGCTTTCCTAACGGAATAAATATCCAAGCCACGGTCCGTAGTCCTTAGGATTTTGTTCAGAACATCAATATCAAGCTCTATACGCATTCCGCCAACATGAGTAATTACACGATCTTGCTTCTCCTCAGAGGTATCCATATTCGAATAAAACACTTTCACTAAATTTGGATACACTTGTTCCTCAATCACAACACCATTCACCCAAACAACCATTTTTAATAATTGCACTAAATTTCTATTATTAATCAGAATAGTTTGAAATAAATCTAACTCAACATAGAAACAAGAAAGTACCAAGCGAGGCATGAATTTGGTGAAGAACCTTTTGGCTAGTTGCTTGTTTGGAAAGTGCTTTGCTTTAAACTGTTTGTCCTCAGTACTTTCTTTATCCGTTCTTTGTCATTTGTCACCAACCTCACTCACTTTCTCCTTACCCTTGCTGCTTCTTGTTCTTGAAGTGGACGTAATTACACAACAATGGTGAAAATGAGACAAGTGAGTAGTTCAGCGAAACTAACTGATTATATTGGTCGAAACGTTGCTTGGAAGTGATATGTCCGTTCAATTTGAACCATAAATCACTAGAACATGCTTGAATTATTGTGAGAGATATTGAGAGAAAAGCTAGGTTTAGATTTGGGATTTTAGGAATTTGATGATAAAAGTGTGTTTAAATGATTAATTTTTTATATAGAAGAGTGGGAAAATAGATTTCGACACTTCATTTGCAGTGGGATGAGAAGAAATTCACGGATTTGGGCATATGAGTGATGATTTGTAGAGAGAGAGTGATTAAGCAGCTTACCGAATGCAAAGATGAATGGCTGGTCTAACTTAAATCGAAATATCTGGCATACTGTTTAAATTAATCGGCACACCGGATATTTCCAGATTTGTTGAACAACATTAAAATTTATACTGGTTATATTAAGCGGCGTGCCGAGTAGGTCCAGAGGGCTTATACTATTAATCGGCAAGCTGTTTACGTCCAGAGAGGTGACTGCTAAAATACGAAATGTTGGTTAAGTTGAACGGGTTACCGGATATGTCCAGAATGCCACTAAGCATAACCAGCTAACCGTTTAAATAACCGGAGTGCCAGTTAACTCCAAAAAGTTTAACATCATTACAATGGAAACTAGAATAGTTAACCGGCATGCTAGATAGGTCCAGAATGGTCAGGCCGAATAATCGGTTGACCGTTTAAAGTAACCGTCATGCCGGATGGGTCTAGAAAGCTCAAAATCATTAAACATCATATCGGGTAATTTAAGCAGTAAGCGATTAGCACAACAATGCACTTGCTGGTAATCGATTTTCCAGAAAACGTAATTAGGAAACCGGTTAGATCAGGATAATCAATTAATTCACAACCCAGCAAACTGAATAACTTAAAAGGCAATCTGGATAGCTCCAGAGTAGTCTTGTGCGATACCCTATTGGCTAATTCCATTAAACGGAAAGGCTGATTTTTCCATAGGAGAACTATAACCCTAAACTTTGAAGTAATATTGGTGTAACCGGCATACATTTTGTTGGCAAAGGTGCACAACAAATAACCGATTATTATTATAACTTGAGAGGCATGGCGAATAAGTGCAGAGAGCAACAAGTTACAGCGTGGCGAAATACATTAACTAGAACTTGAATGAAATCAAATGACTATATTATACCAAGATTATGAAAAGCCATCGAAGAATTTTCTATTGAAAGCACACATAAGCATGTAAGTAGAGCACATTGTCACAGTACAGATTACAAGAAATGACCACAACATAACAGAAACAACAATGCTTCCATTACAGAAAAGTAATTTATAAAACAACAGTCAGTTTATAAAATGTCCAACATAACCTGTACAACCAAACCACAACCAGAATGCCACGTTTCACACAAATCACATTGACAAGACCAACCATTCTATGCTTTAATTCTTTTTGGATTTTTTTTCGACTTTTTGCTTGAGCTTTAGCACGTAATTGATATGTGTTGACCTTTTATAAAGAGGCTATAGCCTTAGCCTGGGCAGCATGTTCCTCAAATGTAACATTTGCTTGAGCATGCAATCGAAGGCGTGCTTCATTGAAGGCCGAGTCCATGAGTTAAACTGCTAGTCTTCCACGAATATCTTGAGAGTAATGCTACATAAGTAAAAGATAACGTAATAAAATAGATTGATCTGATTGAATCAGAGAGGTGACTATAAGTTATTATAAAAATAAGAAATTTTGTTATTTTTACCATGTACGATTTGTTGGGAATGAGCCTTGGAGTCTCTATGAATTTAATAACATAAATTCCACAATCATACCCATTTGGTTGTTTCGAAACACTCTGACCAGATTGGATAGGGAACCAAATGAACCTTGTTGATGGCTCAGTATTTCGAGGTAATTTCAAATGAAATATGGAATCAAGAGAATGTAATTGCCAAGTTGAAAATAAAACACCTCAAATTTGGTAAATAAATATACGCACGAAATTGTAGAACAACATGTACAAATAGAACATACTATAGGTTCAGCTTGTTGCTCCCATTTTCGATTACTTCGACCATCAGGAAAAGGATCCCAAATAGCACCATAGGCTTCTTTGACATTGACGATGAGCAGGAACCAATGAAAGGCACAATCGTTAATTGGAACATAAATCTAAAAAAAAAATCAGTGTCTTTTTCATTGAAGAAGTTATAAAATATAAAGATTGTCAATCAGTTAATAGTTTAAAAACTAACCTTTTGACACCTACGAAAGTCTGGCATAAAAGGTTTTCCAACCTTTGTTGCTTGTGCAAAACCATCCACCTCAGCTCCGACGGTGAGTGTTCATTGCTATAAAAAAAAATTAAATAAACAAATAATATTTCAGTAAATAACTCATTTAAAATATATTGTTGTACAAAGGAATGTATGAAAAATAATTGTACATAAACAAATAACATGAATTAACATAGAAAAAGTAAGATATGGATACTTATTGCATAGAGTGTTGGTAAATACCAGTTGATTAGTTCATTCGCACATTTAGCATGTTCACAAAGTGTGAGGTGATATGCTATCATGGTAAGAATCTAAAACAGTCGTCGATAAATGACAACTTAATATTGAGCAAGAATAAGACATCCAAACACATCATACGTAAAGTTTGTAAGAATACAGTACATATCTTTCCATTCAGAGCTATGTTAGGCAAAAGGCTCATGAAAACATGCCTAGATATGAATTGATCATCAGTAGAGACAACGATTTCACTGAAAACATGAACAAATAATAAAGTATTAGCTAATGAGGACATATGTACATGAGAAATCTAAAAACAAATCTATATAAACCACAAGTACCTTTCGTTACCATCTGTATTAAATGCATAATGAACAAGCTTCAATTGGTCAAGAGAAAAAGGGTTATTTACAAAGAAAAGACCAATTTTACACTTAGCCTTCACTCCCCGAGACACTTGATCATAAGGAGAAAGTTGGTATCGCCCAGGCCTTCTGTTCCTTGCTGGTCGTGTTACCGGTACACTTATACTAGTGGAAGTTTGGAACTCTTGCTTAATGTCAATTGGTTCAGCCAAATTCTATAAATGTTCAAGGTCATAATTATTTCATTATCATTGAAATCAAATTACAGCTAGAGTGTGCATAGACAAACATGTCCTTCCTTTTGGGGTACCGGTGTTATATCAGAGACATGACCTCCATCAAAATTAAATGAATCCAGCAGAGTTTCGTTAACTTGTGCAATGGCCCCAATACTGCCCAACATGGCATCAAAGGCTCGTAAACCAACTTTCACTCTACGATCCACAAAGTCATCATCACTAACCAAAATCATTTTCCCTTAAGCTTTTGACATTGTTTTCCAATGGGGAGATGAAGGATTTTGACTGTTCATATTTGAAGGTGGATCGACAGCAGATGGTGATGGTTGTTCGGTTGATCCTTCATGATAGGTTGATGTTAATTCACCCAATAATTTTTCTATGTTCTCCACTCTCTGTTCAAGGTTATGGAACGACTCTTTGCTTTGGTCAACAAATGCCTCAAACCTTTCCGTTAGTAGTTGCAAAGCATCATAATTGACATCATTTCGCTTACGAGGTTCTGTTTGTTCAGGCTTCTGAACATGATCAGGATCACGCATTGCAACCTTCAATATTTCATAAAATAGTAATAATTTAGCCCCAAACATAGTACATTGATTTCACTAAAATAATAGGCAATGTTATAATTTATACCTTACTGCTTTTGATGCCACCAAGCCTTTTTTGCCATTTCAAGAATCGTCGAATCTAATCATTGTTCCAAACACTAACAGGACACACTATTCTGTCGATCAAAGATCGATCATATACAATAAAAGAAAGGTAGAACAGATGTGCATTAATGACAAAGTACATATATTATAAAGTCAAATCACATAATTGAACGAAATAAGTAAAGCACAATATTAGAGTAATATATTTTTATTAAACATACCTTTAAGAAAATAACGTAGCCACTAATGAAACTCACTTTATTTTCTTTAAACTTTTCCACACCTTCCCACAAAAAATTAAAGCACTAACTAGCCCAATATTTTCTCTAATACAATTTGTATCTTTTAGTACATAAAGATACAACAAATTGATATATGTTGCACTGGTGGGACATAATATGGTTCCCAAAGTAAAAAAACTGAAAAGTATTTTAAAATCATCACCATAACTTGTACTGCTCACTAGTCTTTTCCTCACCTTCACTATATGAATGCCTCTAAGTCCACTATTATACATAGCATGCAAATTACTTATATCAATAGCTATTTAAGTCTATGTGTGTGCCTCCATCTCTAACCCCCATTATGGTTGCAAAAGTTGCAGGGCTTAAATTGTATTCTTTCCCATGAAAAAGTATGCTTTGCCTAGCTATATTACACTATTCAACTAATGCTGCGCATAACTCTTGTCTTAGCTGCCCACATTTTAGATCAAGCAAGCTTCCAAAGCCGATCTCTTTAACTGTTGCTTGTTGATCAATTGACAAAGATGAAACCACCTCAGAGAAGGAAGCTACACAACAACAACATAGAAGGTTGCCACTATCCGCCTTATCCTCATCAAATTCCTCAGTAAATTTTCTCACACCACTATTTTCACCAATAATTGAGGTAGAGATCTCATCCATATTACTAAGCATCCATTGATGCCTCTCATCAACGGTTAGTTTCTTCTAATTTTGTGTAATATCAGCTCTAACCTGCAGTAATGATAATATATACATGTTCAGTGGCATATTATTTTACGAAAGAGGAAATAAAATATTTAGAAGGTTATAATTAGTTTACATACTGTTTTATCCACCTTTTCAACCCCTAATCACATTAGTCGTTTAGCTTCTGCCTTACTGTGATCAATAATTTAAGTTGCATTAATTAAAATAATTAAACCTTTAATTATAATGGGTACATAAGTGCATATAATTTATACTTACAAATAACATATCCATGCTTTTTTTTTTTGCTCCTTGCTTTTCTTATTGTACTGACTTTCCTTTCAAATTTTTTATCTTAAGATCAACAAATTCCATGTCTTTTTGTAAAATCTACAACAAAGCAGTTAACAAATAACAGCTACTGCTTATCACACTCGTGTTTAGTGCGACAGGTGCCTATTACACCAAAATATAGCCCACTACTCTCATACGCATCAACCGATGCGCATCTAAACAAAGGCACACATGATATTTATCACACCAAACCAATGCATATATCAACCTATCACACAAAACTACCACACTCAATCAGCCAAATCTAATTTTCATTCATTATAAATTTCTTCTACAGAATAGCAAAATGCAGCTGCAGCATTTTCTCAAACAAAAAAAAATAAGGGCAACCTATAATCTTAACAGAAGAAACCAAATACTTTTTTGTGGCATTTCATCAAATATTATGTGTGCATAATATTTCTACACTACATCATTAAAAATTTATTTTTCCCAAATGCAACAAATTAAAAACCTAATAACTTTAAACATTACAAGCCTAACTTTAAAGCTGATTCACCTTGATGATAAAAGACAACGTCAGAGTCGGGTACAGGAACAATGGTGAGAGCAAGGTAGAGCGTGAATGTGAGTTGGACCAAGAGCAAGCGCAACAACTATAGCAAGAGCAAGACTGATGGGTGTCGAATCCAGTAAATATAAAAACATACTCTAAACAAAATTGTGTATAGTAATTGAGCATGGTCGTGTCCACAGAGACTGGTAATTATTTTAATTCTTTTAAAATGAAAATGTAAAATTGGGGGATTGTTGATAATAATGAAAATTAAATTAAATTAATAAGAATGTAAATTAAAAGTGTAATTCAAAATGAGAAAACTTTGGTTGAAGAAATTAACTCAGCTTTAATTCGACTACTGATCATTGATGCAATTGCAAATCATTACTGCTTATGAATAGACTGATTATAGCTACTGAGACACTTTAATAGCCAATCTCTCCTTAAATAACTAAGGTACGATCGTTGGTTATTTCCCTAATCAATAGACAACCTTAAATACAATCATAAGATTTAATCAATTGACAGTTTAAAAATTAGAAAAACCAAAATCCTAATTAACAAACGCATACGATGGTTAATTTAAATTAGATTGTTTATTTTCATAACACAACGCACTGCCATGTTATTTGCCATAAACATTAAAATCTTCATACGATGAATCTTTCGATTAACAGTAGATTAAGTTAATAATTAATTATCTGATTAACAAACATAATCATGACAATAATTCAAAGAATAAAAAAATACCCAAAAAGTAATAAAACAATTAAAAGTACAAGAAAGATCTCACAGTAATGGTGAGTCAAATCTTCATTAACATTCAACTAGAAAAATAAGTTTAGTTCCTTTTTTTTTTGTTCACTGTAATGGTGAATCAAAGCTTCACTAACATTTAACTAGAAAAATGAGTTTAGTTCCTCATGGAGAAAAGAGAAAACCCTAAAAAAAATAAAAAATAATTAATAATCCAAATATCCCTATTCCTTCTTTTTCTCCCCTTTTTATAGTTTTCTTCAAAAGGATAAAATACTAATATTTAAAATATTATCTAAAATTTAAATTCAAAATTACAAGAGTAACAAAAAGATAAAACACGTTAAAATAAAAATTTCAAGTCCGCAGTTGACAGCACGCGCTCATGCCTTATTAACAAACTTCTTCTGAAACTAAGAATTTCTCCATGAAGTCAATTCATCTTCAAACATCATCTTGTAGCTCAATTTAGTACCAATCAATAAAATTACACCTACAAAAATAAAACACAAGTAAATCATAATTATTAAGTGCAAAATATTGATATTAAAGGGAGTAAATAATGCAAAACTAGTGTATGAAATGCACTATAACAAAGACCGTGAGTGGAGCTGGAGGGAGAGAGTAAGTAAGACCAAGAGTTGCCGATTAAGAGAGAGAGAGAAGAAAGAGAGTTTGTTTTTGTGGTTATCATCCACATAGAGGGAGAAATGGAGGGGGAGGGGGCGGAATGGAGGGAAATTTTTTTTTAGGGAGGAACAAAGAGAGAGGGAGGGAAAGTCATAAGGAACCGGTTGCACCTTTTTCAATCGGTTCCTTTTATTTTTTATTTCTTGCTTTTTTCAATTCTTTCAAATCCTAGCCGTTGGATTCAAATAGAGTGAATCCAACGGCTGCAGAACGCCTTCGGCAGCATGCAGGGGTTTTTAAACCCTGCATTGTAGCTGAGGCCACATAAGAAACACCTAGATGCTGCCGAAACTTTACCCTGAGGTTGAGATGAGTACGCCATGGGCTGTTGTGTTACTCTCCAATATTAGTCAGTATCCAAAGTTCTACGGTGGATTTCATTTTCTTCATTCATTTTAGTTGTAGCTTTTCCCTGTTTCAATTCATAGACTGCGAATGTGAGTGAAAAACGCTGCTTCTATTCCAGTTCTTGAGTGCTTTATTCTCCCTTGACTGAAATAGGAAGCTAAAGCAAATTATACAGCGGAATTGGCATTATAAGCATTGTAACAAAAAGGGGAGTGTGAGCATGAACAGAAACACTGTGGAGTTGATTTTTTCAATGGGAATCTTGATTGGAAAAGAATGAAACAAGAATACAAGCATGCGAAACATACGAATAGAAATGTAATTCTAAGAATCTCTTTTTCCAGCCCAAGATCATCATCTAAGTCGATCTTCTGCTGGATCATTCTGAACCCTTTCATCCTCGTAGAAAAAACACAAGACAGAGGAAACAGAAATTGTTTCTGGAAGAACATATATTCTGAATTTTCACTATCGAATTTTTTGGGCTTGTCTCTTTCAACTCTCTTTGCCAACAAAACTTTTCCATCTTTTACACTTAAACAGTGTAGTGCTGTTGAATGGTCTCAATATCGAGTCCCTTGAGTTTCACCACAGACTCAACATGTCCCTTGAGTGTATGAAGCTCCCTTAGCCTGGTAATCA